>KN885247.1:43559-54949 GCA_000934455.1 Apostichopus parvimensis
GGCACTAAACAGTACAATACATGCACTGTAAAGTACTACAGTGCAGTATGTACGACACTAAACAGTACAATACATGCACTGTAAAGTACTACACTACAGTATGTACAGCACTAAACAGTACAATACATGCACTGTAATGTACTACATATGTAAGGCACTATACAGTACAGTATGTACAGCACTTTACAGTGCAATACATGTACTGTCAATTGTACAGTATGTATGGCACTATACAGTTCAATACATGTACTGTAAATTACTACAGTGCAGTATGTACGACACTATACAGTACAATACATGCACTGTAAAGTACTACACAGTACAGTACTTAACAGTGGGTGTTGACATAATGTATTATTTCAAAGCCCCTTCATTTAATGTGATACTGAAGCACTTGTGCTTAGTACTTACAGTACATATTTATAAGGAAGTAGTACACACCTGTAAATTATTGGTTCCATCACCATTATTTTTGCCCTGATTGTTTGCAAAAGAAAGAAGTAACTGAAACTTGCAATCTCAGCTAGGAACTAAAAGATGAGATAGAGGAGAGGAGGGGGAGGGGAGATGAGATGAGATGAGGAGAAGGCAATGCCAGTAGTGAAGATACCTTTTGCCAAACTTACAGTACAGGGTACACATGTGGGGTCCAGGGGTGTAACTTTGGTTTCTACTATCAAGCCTACAATTATGCATACAACAACCAGAATTCTTTTTTTCCCCCTTCAAAACCTCAAAGAATCCATAGTGACACAATTGAGGTGTACAATGTTATACTTCACCCACAATATGCTAGCTTTCACAGATAATGTCTGCTTTAATACATTCTTATAATGTGAACAGTATTATACTGGTCAAATACAGACTACTCATTACTTGAATCTCTGTCAACTCTACAAAACCCAATTTTCAAATCATGATAACTATCTGTTTAGTACACCTTTGTTCCCATACTCCATCCTCTCTGAGCCTAATACTTCATCGCTGGCTCATACCAAACAGAATCAGCAAATCAAGAAGAAGAATAGACCTTCCTTCCACCATAAAGGAATGAGTCATCCCACAGAAGACCAGTTTAATTTTCTTGATGAAACCCACTTAGAGGTAAAGCATAATTTGTCTGTCACTTTTTGTTATTGTGTAAATAATTAAATTCATGATAATGCAATTACTCAGTGTCGGATTTTGCCCAGAGTGACAGTCATGGGTAGTTTTGATGGTTACGAATCTCGCGGCGCGGCGCAGTGCGTGCCACGGTGATGTGTGAAACTATGATAACATTCTAATTATATCAGGGTCTTTTCGACCTGTGTATCAAGTGTACGAAGAAAACATTTTGTTACAAGAAGATACGTTATGTGATTTTTGCCCCGAATTTCTTTCCTCATAATTATAGAAATAATAACTTAAAAAGTTGGTGACTCACATAAATAATACATGCAAGGTGGAGGTATGGGAGGTGAGGATAAGAGGAGGTGGAGGTAAGGACGGGGGCTGGGTGAGTCTGGGAAGGGTATATCACGGAGACGAATACTGTAGCTGATCGTCCTTGGTATGTTCTTAAACTTTGGGTACAAATTTATCCCATTTTGTATTTAATTTTAAAATTCGAAATCTTAATGTCAGATGTTTAATACAGTCTATGGCTTGCTGCCTGATGCCAAATAAATAAACGGAATTAGCCACAGTTGTCAAATGATGGATTAGCTGCTAGATTTCATGATTTTATGTAGACAGCTGACTATTAATATATGCATGGCTAACATTACAACCAAACATTCCATCTCAAATTATAACTGATCTTTGTTAAACAATTAACTTGAAAACTTTGTACGTAATTCTATGGGGAATTGCTTAAACGTGGTGGGAAAGAAGGAAATTTGAAGTGAAACCGGAAAAACTATTGCGGCTGAAAGAGAAATTTTCCCCATAGACTCGGTAGCCAAACATTAGATTGATCAGGAATTTTGGGAACAATGGAATTAACCACATAGTTTTGTTGGATTTTAATCATACATATCTATGTATATTTAATGATTAATAAATAAAGGTCTTTCTAGTTTCTTTACAAAAGAATGGATGTTTTAATTGATAACATTGTCAAAAGTACTCAATCTTAAATTTTTACAGGTATTCATTTTATGTGCCACACAGAAATAACAACTCCAATGTTACAGTGTTCTACATGTTTATGATTGATATAGTTTGTAACAGATGACACACTAACACTGCTTCACTGTAAAGTATTAATTAACGTACAGATCTATACATGATTTGTTGTCTCAATCCCCTTCTCAAGCTTTGCTAGTATTTTCATTTTGGGCCTACTGCCATTACCACTGTTATGGTAGTACGAAATTATCGAAATATGACTCATCCATGCCAGCACCCCCGACAGTCAGACGTAGATGAAACAAGGAAACAAAGAGATCTCAACGAGCAATGTAATAAAGTGACGGGGACTCGTCAAATGTGACGAGGAAAACGATACGCAGGTCGAACGTCAGAGGAACTCGGATCCAATGTAATTATTGGATAAATTATACAAGATGGGACTGACTGAACGTGAACGAGTCCAATTTCATCTTTGAAACTAACGCGGAATAATTTCAACATTTACTCTTAGAAGCGAGCAAGTCTTACGGAGTCATTTCTTAGATGATCTAGGGAATAATACAAAATAGATAAACAGAATATTAATAGAAAATTAGACCGATATGAATTACCTTGCCTCAAAAAAGAATAATAATTAAAAACTAAGTTCTTATCAGGTATGAGCTCTTGTGGGATAATATGAAGGTAATTAGGCATTGTTGGGCTTTGATTACCCAAGAGATGAATAATATATGAGTTATGTATGGAATTAAAGCCAGGTATACAGGTACCGTAGTAACTGCACTGTATTATACTAAGGTATGTCAGATGTTTACATAGAGACTGACTGTGCAGTCCCACACATTACTGTACATACGAAACGGTAATTGTTGGTGCAGTAGGAAACATAGCTGTAGAGGGTATACCAAACTTTCCCTCGATAATTTTTAAGACAGCTTGAAATTAACCTTGATAAAGTTTTGCTATATAGCAAAATTGTTTTGCCAGAAGGTGTCAACTGCTACAAGATTTGGAAGGCTAAAACTAGTTACTTAATGTCAGGTACAAATCATCTTTGTCTTGACTCTTATGCAAAATACTAATGGCAATTAGCACAGTAACAAGCTGGTTTGCAAATGCAGGAGGGGTTTGGAATTAGAGGGGGAGTGGGAGGGGGGCAGGTCTAGATGAATCTGCCATGGGAATGTTCTCTGTTTTAACTCTTCATACTAAAACCAAATAAATCATATATGCTATACATCAGACATTTGAGTTGAACTAATTTATGCAACACACTAAATATTTTCACTTTCCAAGTTTCCATGCATAGAAGGAATCCTTGTTTGCACCTTTGATTGCTTTAACGCTCTTCAAAAATTGCCCTCTCAGAAGTCTTTTACCAAAACCATTCCATTGACTTCAGTTCTTACAGAAACTGGAAAATTCACAGATCTAGAGCTTTTTTTTGTTCCTGAGTGGCATCAATTAACATTCTCTCCAAAATTACTGACACAAAAATAGCCCTCATTTACAGAAAAGAGAGATTATGGCTTCCAACTGAGAGTTTCTTTCTCAAGGTTTGATCTTTGTGTCTAGTTTGTGAACATCTATTCATACAAACCAAGCATCGCAAAGAATCAGGATAGCCTTGGGAATCGTCTTAAAGGTGTACGCATGAAAATGACCCTTTATTCTCGACAAACAGTGCACGTTAAGCAAAACAAGGCAGAAAATACTGTAGATCTGTGCATATTTTTGGCTGTAGGTTGGCAAAGTTGCTGGAACAATGCTGACTGGTGATATTGTGAAGGCCTGGTCCATATAGTGTTATTGTGTGTCATTAGTACAGTAGCACACTTAATAGAAGGATGGATCTGAAATCTTCCATTTTACATGAGAAAGAATTTTCAAGAGTGGTTATAAAAACCGCTCAATGTTCTGTTTGGTGTGTTGTGTTTGTTTGTTTATTTTAATGTTTCTTTGTTTGTTTGTTTGTTTTAGATTATTCTGAACGTTACTGAAAAATATTTGACAACACTTTTTTAAAAGATTTGAATGTTCTGTCTCTTGTGTTCAGAACAAGACCTCCAGGCAGAAACGGTACCAAAGATATGGTCCACAAAAAGCAACGTTTTATTTCTATAAAATTATCATTTGGTTTAGTAACCAGTGACCACTAAATGAGTGGTCACACAAGGACAGCCATTAACTAAGGGCTGGATGCCAGGTTAGTAGAACATTGATTTATATAGCACTGAACAGTTCCAGTGTACACTCAAGCTCATTAATAACCAAATTGGTCAGCCAGTTGTTGGGGGCAGTTTCTTCAATGTTTTCAAATATTTCAACTACAAGCTGTTCACAAGCTTACGCAGGATTATTAAGTTTATAACAATAACTGAGAAGTATAACAAAGGTCCTTCAATAATCTTATATATTTTATCGAAGGTTCAGTACAGGACATGCCACAAACAATGGAATTAATACTCTCGATATCATTTGAAGGAAAAACTGCCGGAGAATTCATGTTTGAAGAAAAACTACTGTTTATTATACTGTAACCATTTACAGACTCTTCTTTCATGGTTTTCCTTTCAAACATTAATGTTGTAGTCAAACAGGATTTAAAACACAGTTACACAGTGAGATAGCACCCACCCCATCAAAGGAACTATCTCTGTAAACTACTTGTGATCCACTGGCCTCTTCAACTTTCCACACAGTGATATAACGTTAGCAACTTTTCACACATATCACTATCAGCCTCCCTTTATTCAACTATACAATTATTTGTTGAGGGCCTTCAAAAGTGACCAACGAGTAGTATTGTAACGAGTGAGTCTCCTTACAGAAGAACCTGCCAATGGCCTCCTGTACAAAATAAACGGCTTTAGCAAAAGGTTTGTTCCTAATTGACAGAGACAATTTTTTAACAAAAAGTGTACATTGCCGCTGTCAACAAAAGCAAATTAGAGAAAGCATCCTTTGCTTGAACTGTCAACAAGACTTTCAGTTTTGTTTAATCACCCAAGCTGTAAATACCTGAGACAAATAATGCTGAGAAAGCACAGAGCTTTAATCTGAGACTAGGAAACAATGTGCTCACACCCCGTATCAGAATTTATGCATGCTTGCATTAAATCCAGAACTAAGTCCAGGCCAAAAGAGTGTCTGGTGGGGATAATCTAGGTGAACAGTTTATCTTTATAATGGCGCAATTCCTATTTCTTATAGAGGATTCAAGGAAACACGAACTAGTGAAAATTTCCAATGAAATTTTCAACTGCACAGAATATATACACTGTACCTTCACTTATATACTCATGGATACCTCGTGGGCTGAATTCTTACTCTTGTTTCAGACATGACCAAGAGTGGATCAGATAGATATAAAGTAGTGGTCTGCTTTGCTCTTGAAGCACAATTAAAACTTCTAGTTTGTTTGATTCAACTCATATTTTGTGATTGGCAAATTTGTTAGGAGTACAGTACTGAACTGCAGACCTGTATTGAATCAATATAAATATATATCAATTTGATATAAACACGAGTGCAAGGGTAAAACACCCTCCTCCCGTTTTGCAATCCAAATAATATCTCATGAGCAAATAATTTAAAAAACAATCATAACAGTTTTTCCACATGCTCGCTTTCTGAGGAAATGTCAAATTTAATAGGCTTTTAATCATTTACTGTTATTAAACGAAAAGCAAAGCCCAAACATCTGCTGCCAAGATTCCATAATATAGACTAAAGAAGTAAAAAAGTTTGTAAGAAAACTTTATAGGTTAACAAACACATAAGAAATTCATCAGTCCTGGAATTGATAGATTAATGCAGTATGCATCCATGGTATTAAAGCCACAAGTTTGACCAAGATGGGGTACATGCATACAGTTGGTAAAAATCCCTGGAAGTACTACATGTAAGATATATCATTAGTGCATAACTAATGCAAAATGACCACACAATGGCAAAAGACACTGTGGAGGAGGGGGGAGGGGGGAGTGGAGGGAGTGGGTAGGTTGTTGGTAGGGATCAGAGAAACAATGGTGGGGAGGATACTGATGATCACTTAATGAGAAACTTTGTATAAAATAATCTGTCTTCACTTACCGTAAAGTAAACAGAAGCACGATCACAGTATTAAACTTCAGGAGTCAATGTTACTGACTTTTTATGTATTATTGATCCAAACTAAAAATCCTGATATTCTGTAACATAACTTACATTTATAGTCCTGCAGATAGCTTCCGTAATTCTGTCAGAATAAACTCTGAGCTGATTTACAGCACATTATGAAGGCAAGCTTTATTCTACTTCAATGTTTACATATATTTTGTGCCTGACTGGTCCTAAAGAAATGCTCAGTCCTATTCACGGACCACTCCCCCTTTTTGACAAACTACAGTATTCAAACCAACTTCAGGGGATAAACAAAGCGGTGTGTAGGGGCATTGTCTAGCATATCGAAAGGGAATTCTACAGTAGGTGACATCTCTTTGTAGATTTTATGATATAACCGATCCCTTCTTTTTCACAGCGATTGGCTTATGAAAACTAGATGGCGTTATGGGACAATACCAGTCAATGCATAAAACCTAATCGACTGGAAATGTTATCAAAGGGAAAACAATTTGCTCAAGATTCAAAGGTTGGATCATCAGTTTTGTCCAAAGTGTGAACAAATTGACCTTCTGCTCTAGAAAACAAATTTGACCAAAGTTAGCCAAGTGTTATATATGACAGCATAATTTGTAGCTCTTCCATTAAAAGCCAATTTATACAATGACCCCAAAAATGGTCTTGTGCAATACTCATAAAAGTCTCTCAAAAAGGAACCATGACCACTAGCCTATGTCTGTCAAACAACTGATTCCACTAAAAAGAATATGCACAATACCAGGCAACACATGACAAATGGAATAATTTAGTGTTCAAAGTGTTTGAAGGCTCAGAATTTACTCTCTTATAAAATACTATGGTTACCTGTGTCAAAAAAACTGCTCTACTATATAGATCTGGACTGGCATGGCAATTAAAGGGTGTGAAGACTCGCGCAAAAAGAAACGTCTAATGCCGGTAATTTGACCTAGTTTCGAATGAGGTGTAACAGAAGTGTTAAACACCACCATCGATCCCAAAAAAATACACACACAGCTTGCTATACCGTCGGTAATTAGACACTAGTGCAGTCAGTACAGACAGCTGCGGTCAATACCCACAGCACAGTATACAAACGATACAGCGATGGACATCTCAGGTCTAGCTAAAGATAACAATTAAGGTATCACGTTTCATTACTGTCTGCATTTTGTAGCGACACGAACAGAACGTCACTTGCAAGCAACAGAAAGTTAACTTTTTCAGATGGCCGCACGCGGTTTGGGGGGAGTCGTCAATGCCTTTAAACCACTTTGCATAGCAGTTTAGTTATTCCCTGTCTGATGTGTATGGATATGTACATTTGACCATTTTGCATAGCATTTTGCCATGCGATACAGATACCAATTATTCCATGTAAAAGATTCTGGAATAGTCATTACTCCTTTCTTTGGAATATCTTTTCAAAAATTTCCTTTAATTTACAACTACATTAACTTTTCTGACACAAATTTTTTAATACAAGATATGCACAGAGATCTACAGTGCTTGAGCCTAGTACATATATGTGCATCACCATTAGATCTCATGGTTGGCTCTCACTGATGTCTCTCACAAATGAAGCAAACCAGATATCATAAACTTCAAAACAAACTGAAAAACTCCTTGGTGCCCCTTAACATGGTGACTGGACATCTCATCCAGTGGTAATTTCTGAGTAAGAATAATATAACTAATTGGACTTTGCGTTCCAAGTTTCGATACCATTTGAATTTATTTAAGTTTCTGAAAGGTAACCGTATGGTACTGTAGATCATGCTTATAGAATCTTACCAAACTGGGAAAGTTATGGTATTATTTTTCTTAAATGAAGCCTAGTAGCTTACATAAGGACGTACGTATTGGCATCAACAGAAAACAAGAAATCTAACACAAAATGAGAGACCTTAAAAACCAGTTGTCCATCTGATGTCATTGAGTCCTTTGCTGAGAATTATATATATATATGTAACATAATCAAGATACTTGAAATGAGCACTAGCAGTGTTGTGGCCTTATAATTGCTGCAACAGGAATTGTTGGCTAACTTATATATAGGCTAGGGCTAACTACAGTAGCTAAGTTAACTTAAGTGTCATTTTGCAATATGAACACAGTTTAGGCTACACAGACAAGTTTGTAATGAAAGGTATAGCTAACATACGACTATCCTGGAATAGAAATGTGATCATGAACTTGTGCCCACGTTTCATAAAGGAGCTTGCCTAACTTAGGTCTAACTTGTAAGGCCTACAGCTACACGTACAAGGGTAGAGTAGCCTAGGCCTAGGTCCCCTAACAAGCCTAGACTAAGTCTAGGCCTAAGTTAGGTCCACTTATGTAGGCTAGCTTATGCCAAGAACTGTTGTGTGTTAGACATGTCCTTTGCAACAAACAATTTTTTTTTGTGGCTTAAAACAGTGTATTCTCAACTTAAGAAATTTGTCTGAATTTTTGCTTACTCACATATGCTTGACCTTCAGCCTGTCAAATTCAACATGCAATGCAGCACCGATTATCCCTGTCAGCTGCTGAGCTACTGCTACTGGAGTTGCACGTTGATAGCATTAGCGCATGTAAAGTTGGTCATATCTGCGCGCGGCCTACTGCTGTAATGTATACGTTGGATACGGTCTGTTCAGTCAGCATACCAGGTACCGTTTGCTAGACTGTGTGTTTGTTTACAAAGCACGCCCCCATTTTCAGTGAGTTGTTGCCTTAGAAAAATTCATTGTCCAGTTTAACCTATCAATCAATCAATCAGAAACATTTATATAGCGCCAATATTAACAAAAGTTGTTCAAAGGCGCTATGAGACAGTTAGATGATTAACTATCATACGCTTGTTCAAACAGGTAATGTTTTAGCAGTTTCTTGACAATATCAATGGTCTGAGCGTTTCTGATACGGAGGAGAGACATAAGGATATCTGTAGAAGGGTGGAGGAGGGGTAGGGGGGGGGGTAGGGGGAAGGTCGAGGAGCTAATTATCTATAGGACAATGGGAGGCACGTTTCAGTTTATGTTAACACATACTACGTTGCGGCATTCATATAACACTTTCCTACATTGACATAAAGAAACTTTACCATAAAATGCTGCCCGTTTTCGATAGGGGCTGGAAGGATATGCAAAAATGCATACTTCGCGGGCAAAAGAAGCATACTGGAGCAAAACAGACAAAACTAACAGAGAAGCATCATTAACGCCCCAGGAATTGAACGTTATTTTAGCTATCATTGTTTGAAAATTCGGTGATTATAGAAATTGCACTCGAAATGTGCTTGAAACTTGACCTATTCTACCGAGACACATTGCAACGGAAACGTTATTAGGAATAGCGTGAACAGTTGTTAAAATGCTCAAAATATTAACTTCAGAAATTTCAAAAATAATCTAGTCTGCCCTGCTAAGTTCTTGACTCCCAAGGTAAGAAAAACTCCAACAACATTCGCTTTAATTAACTTAAGTTTAACTGGTGATCAGGTTCCTAGGACAGCTATGAATTATTTCTTATGATCACCCAAAATGGCGCAATCAGCAATAAAGTCGCCAGATTTCTTCACTTGATGATAACTAACAATTCAGCGGCCTATATGTTGATATGTAATTCTGGTAACTAGTAGTATGCTACATTATTTGCTACCTTTCTTTCGGACGTACGTAGAGCTTGTCTCAAGCCGTTTTACGTGTTGGTATACTGATAAAACAAAGAAAAACAACAACAATCACAAAAATACGAAAGCAAAGATAGGCTAAATTTGAATTCGTGTTCGTCACGAAAGCATTTAAAGTGTCACTATTAGTCTCAAGCCACTGCGAGAAATGACTTTCCCAATAGAGGGCGCTCGCTAGCAACTGTATGTTCCTCTTTTGAATCGCTTGAGACGGTACCGTACACCATGTAGTTTGATTGCGGCACCCTTTCTCGTAGTTCATCCCATTCCACAGGCCATCCCATGTACTCCTTCCCCTCACACTGCCCTTGTCCCATTTAGGGACAATGAAATTTCATTCTAATAATCTGAATCAGGTAAGATTTCTTTATTCATTGAAACAATAAGCGTGTATTGTTTGAAAGGTATTAAATCTTGGTGTTACCCTAACTTCTTACCTATACATATATGATCAAATAACTGTGCGGTTAATCGCAATGTTTATATTATGTATAGCCTTGAAAGTCCATTATTAATTTCATGCGTCTGCTTGAAGTAGGATAACACTGACCCATACAAGGAACTTCCTTGGCTTCCGGCAAAATATATTAACCAAAACCACATTGTATCATCATACAATAATTGTATCATCATACAATAACAGTATCGCAGGATTTAATCCGCCCAGCGAACTAAACCGAAACAGAAATGGTATCGAAATGATATGCGCACATTCCACGGCCACTCACCATCAATATTATTATTATCTTATATACGTAGAATTGTATAGAGGGTAATCTTTTTGCACTGGACAGAATCAACCTAAGTATATAGGGTATACAGAAATGACATCACATATGAATCTGTTACCTATATGGATTTGCTGTTTTCCCTATCCATGTTGTCGATGTAGGATGATTTTTGTTAAATAACCTTCTACTGTTATCTATACCCATGGTGAATCACTGTCTATTACTTTCATCCTAAAATTACAACCTTAAAACCAAAATCACAAAACTGAACGATTGTAGCGCCTGATGGCACCATTTTATAACGTCATACATAGATATAAGGCAAAATGAAATTCTGATCAACTCTATTCATGTTTCAAGTCATGCACAGACCAATTTAAACGAAGGCGTTTTGTTTACATAATTACGCCCACATGAAAGACTAACAACTTTAAAGAACTTATCGAACGGTATATGATGTTTTAATATTTAATTATAGCAGCTTCTTTAGTATATGATCGACACGTTCTCCAAACTTACTGAAGATTTCTCTCAATAAAATTGCAGAAATTAACCAAACTAGAAAACGTCTTACGTTTTACTTGTTGAACGCATATTGTATGCTCCACATTTACATTTCGCGACCTCTGATTCTGATTCTGATGATGGTGGTGGTGATGGTGATGATGATGATGATGATGATGATGATGATGATGATGATGATGATGATGATGATGATGATGATGATGATGATGATGATGATGATG
>KN885247.1:59752-74079 GCA_000934455.1 Apostichopus parvimensis
TATTGTCCTTTTAAAGGTTGTCCTGTGAACAGATGGAATCCTCCAGCCTGTTTGGGAGTTTGCGACAACTGTTACAACGGAGGGATTTGTGATGACGTATCTGGTAGATGCGTCTGCGCACCTGGCTTTTCTGGCCCGAATTGTCTGTTAGGTAACTTATATTGCAAGATTTGTTTCTTGCCTATTTTTTCTCTCTTTTTTAAATTTCTTCTTTGAGGTAGCAAGCTGCCTGTCACACTTTACGATATACACTCATGGGCTCATGCATGGACAATGGTACATGGTGAGACCAATAAAGAAGTACATGTGTACTTCATAATATCATAGTATGAGAACTTTAAGAGTCGTAACCGTACCGTCGTTCGTCCGTGACTATAGGCCAATATTAATCTCTACAACAATATCAAAAACATAAAAAATATAAACAATGATGCAACTGTATATGTAACAGCCCCGAGCAACGCCAGCGGTACCGTAGTTTCCAGAGGTCTCTCATATATATTTATGAATAATTTATCGTTTTATATAAACAGGGTGTGGCGGTAATAGATTTGGTCGGGACTGCGAAATGCAATGCAATGATACGTCACCATCGCGGGATGCGTGCAGGGGTACTCTGTTCTGCCTACCGGATCCATACGGGTGTTCGTGCGGACCAGGGTTTAAAAGTCTCAACTGTACACAGGGTAAGTATACGTTGTAAGCATGAATTTATGTACCGAATCGTCTCTTGTATCATTATCTCAGCTATAATTTACCGAATAATATATGAAGTCGTTACAATCTTTATCGAGACTAGAATATATAAATGTATACCTTTGTGGCATGCTCCAAGTTGCACTGATAACATGTGCAGTATGAATATCATTTCATACAAATACTGTATGTTAGAAACTGTTTATATTGTCAATACGAGTGCTTTGAACTAACATGCTGTCAGAGCACAACATAGTGTTATTAGCATTGGAAAGGTGTCCCTACTGGCCGCAGCCATATCCTCGATAGGCCTACCTTAAGTATGCAAATGCCATTACAGAAATACAACGTATTAACGTAAAATGTGCACAGACTGGCTTTGGTCAAGATATATAATACATTGATTAACGACATGGCTATCTACACCTGAGATACCAAACGGAAAAAAAAGTATCCGAATCGCCTTCATTTTGTTAGCAATTAAACATTAGTTGAATGTTTAAGCATTCTGCGAAGACTGCTTTACTTTGCCATCACAGTGAATGACATTTTCTCATCCTATCTCTGATTTCAGAATGTGACACTGGCTATTTTGGGGCTGGCTGTTTACAGCCTTGTCGCTGCCTGTCAGGTACCTGTGATAGATTCACCGGCAGATGCCTCCCGTCAGACTCGGTTAACTCAACAGCTTGCCATGACGGTTGGACAGGGGTAACCTGCCAAAGTAAGAAAATACATTCTCTTGTATCTACGGAGTCGATTGCTTAACAATTGCATTATTATTAACCAAATTGGAGAAAAAAATCAACAAATAAAATAACTTAATATTTGATAAAGGTCTTTAACTACACTACACTGTGCAAAACTACACTGTACAATGGTATTTTCTGTCAAACAAAAAATATAAAATGTACACGTCATTAGGTGTTGCTAAATTCTCCACATGATAAACACACGTCTAGGTGTGTTGAGTCAAACAAGTACACGTTTTAATGAGAGGGTAATACTTGAGCGTGGTTGTAAAGTCTTTCTTGCAGTTTGAAACTGTAACCATTATTTGGATTTCTAGCATATTTAAGGTCAATTGAACTTAACTGCAGTCACTTAATTGCATGGTTGTTGCACAGGCCTTACTTGAATCGCACACGTCATCCGTTATGACGTCATTCTCCATCATGTCGTAAACGTTCGATACACAACAACATATCATATTTTTTCCCGACAAGTGTTAGTATTTTTATTCCCAGTTCCTGAAGTCTGTGACAGGGGTTACTATGGAGATTTATGTACTAAACAGTGTTACTGTACTCATGACATGGCGTGTGAAAGATTAACTGGAATGTGTCCTGAAGATAAAAGTCAAGATTTGAAGATTACGATTAACGCGACGGTCCCATGCAATGAAAAAGGTAAAACGTGTATTTGTTTGTTTATTAATTTTTTTATAACTACCGCCACGTAATCACGTACGGCCCAACTGTTTTGTTAACCCCTTGTAACTGACGCAGTGATTTTAGTAGGGGCGACGTGGCCTATGGGAGGTACAGTGGCACCTACCCCACCCCGATGGCAGTTTGTAAAAAAACCTCAACAATGCCCCATTTCATAACTCAAGTCCCCTGTTGTTAATGAGACATACCCGTTTTCCATTTTGTTATGTGCAAGCTAGTGCCTTTTTGTTATACGAACAGTAATTCCCTTTTGTGGGAAATTTCGAAAACATGTACATTAGAAAAAAGTCC
The DNA here is from genome assembly GCA_000934455.1 of Apostichopus parvimensis. Lineage (NCBI taxonomy): Eukaryota > Metazoa > Echinodermata > Holothuroidea > Aspidochirotida > Stichopodidae > Apostichopus > Apostichopus parvimensis. Next base: position 62,191 of record KN885247.1, read on the forward strand.
TCTTGATGAGAGGTCAAAATACAAATTTGTTTCAATACAATTTTTTGTTAACGATTTTCTTGCAAGAATTAGTCGACGACTATTGTGTTTGTATGCTAGTTCAATCATGTCATTTTCCAACAGGTACCAGCCCTGACCCAGTCAACATAGAGAAACCAGCGATTGGTCACGTGGGGTCCACTTCTCCTGCTGACACCACCAGTCCTCATACGATGATGTTCGTGTTGGGAGTTCTTTTAGTTATGGTCATCTTCTTGATCCTGCAGGTGGGCATGTTTCTGGTGCTACGTCATCACGACAAACTCTTAAAGCGACACAGACGAATGGAAGAGACGCTGGAATTTACAAACAAGGTATATCCCGGTTTTTATCATATACTGTATTCAGTAAAACTTGTATGGTATCATTATATTGTAGCAAAACTGCAGTGTATTTGAGAATCGCTTTGAATCCTCAATAGCCCCCTCTACTTCCGGTAAACAAACACGAGAACTTGTGGAGTATAGAAATGTTGACTACCGTATAAATTTCTTGTGAATATTTTATCACTAAAGTTTTCAAGAGATGTTATATAATTTTAATCAAGAAGCAAGGAAGGAGCATGTTTTGTTTTTTTTAATAACATGGCCAGTCGAAAGATCGTATATTTAACAGACATTTGTCGACCTATGGCATTTGTCATATATCATCCATAAGTTAAATAGTTCAAATATCAGTTCAGCTTAACTTATATACGTATTGTAAATATCTTCTGATGATATGTATTTCATTGCTTTCTATAGATGCAAGATGAAATTTGAACTGACTGGGCTTATCACCTCAAAGGGGTCACGAACGTTGATTGGTCTATTCTGGAGATATCGAGCATATTTTTGAGTCGGTTCTGCTGCATTCACATTTTTCACTACCTTGCAATATAAGAACGTTAATTAAAAACTATATGATATCACATGCACCTTCTTGCTCCGTCAAGTTGATGCACATATATAATCAAAATGTGACAACAATGCAGGGCGTCAATCCGCTGGGGGTGGGGGGGGGGGGTCAATGACTGTCCCTGTACATGTTGCTTAACATCTTTTATATCATAACTGTGTGAAAACTGGACTTAATTGTGCAATGAAGTGAAATAATTATATAAATCATAACAATAATAATACTAGACCAGACAAAAAAAAACAGCAATAATGTAACAGTATGTAGATGTGAGTTTTAAAACTGCATATCAATTTCCAGGATGGATATTTGATTTCTCTTACATATTATTCCATTTTCGGAGGTTTGTGAAAGCGCTGTTGTATATATACGGATGCCATTTGTTGGCCTATACTAGGACACTTATGAAAATTATGGCCAGTGCTAATTACGTACTATCTTTTTTTTCCGTAGTGTTTTTGTAGATAAAGCATAAAACATTTAACAAATCAGATATTTTATAGTATCGTTGCAACTTGCTATTAATGTACTACAAATAAATAAATTCAATAAGCAAGAATTAATTTCCGTTTTACTCTGTGCCTCATATACATAATTGTATTCCATTAAGCATGCCTTTTTATTTTTTCCTTAGCTTAATTAAGGGCACATCCCGGCAGGGTTGGTTTGCCAGGTCTGGGGCAACCTCCCATTATTATTTTTCCTAAATAGCTCCTTCTAAGTTAAAGCTTCCAAATTACTGCTTGTCTTAGTCAACCTCATTTGTTATTTTAAAATGCTCAATTGTCTGTTTTCCATCATCATCATCATCCACAAAAAAGAGAGTTCCAATTTACCTGCAGGAGCCGTGCCTTGGTCACATTTGGGACCATTTAGACTGAAAATCGATACTCGCCTCTCCTCCTGCCACATTCAAGAAAAATGAGTGTCCAATCAGCTCATTGAACACTGAACGTAATTATCCAAGAAATCATTTAATTAAGGGTCCATTCACATGATGGCGTATCGGCTACTAGATTTCTAATAAAAAGCGTTTGTTTAATTTTGTCATAACACTTGAGCATGTGTTTATTCATATTACGTCAAATAAAATATTGACTCAATTTGACAATTTGTCTGTCGTGAATACTCAGTTGTCATAGCAACACCAAGCCTCTGTTTTCGTAGAGCGCTGTAAACCAAAGTGCAACTTGCACTAAAATTGCACACGAGAAAATACAACAGGTGTATAGCATATTACGGTCGTCCGTACTATACCAAAGCGTGCTAGGCTGACAAGGTAATGTAGTTCGTACTGCACCTAAGCGCAGCCCCTTGAGTACTAGTAGGAACAAGACAAGGGCTATTCTATTTTCGATCACTGATTTGAATACATGCCAAAGCCAAAAACTATGTTGTCAATGAACTAGCTGTTTTGTAATGTTCAAAGACCAGTGCCTTCTTCATCTAATGTGAGGTTACAGTATTTTTCGAAGATCATTTCTACTGTGGTAAGGTCATTTTCACCCTTCAGAAATCAGTCATATGCCTAGGCCTGCTATTCTAGTATAATGCCTAGGCCCCTAACCACTGATCTGTACACTAGTTAGTGTACAGATCAGTGCCCCTAACTAAAAGTAACACTGACTGAGTAACATTTAGCCTTGTTGCTAGGCCTATGTCTAAATTATAGTAGTACTCAGCTTAATCAGTTTTAGTTTTAATCATTAGACTACGTAATAATAGTAGTAACCTTAGGCTTACGTTAAGCATAATGTGTGATAATGACATGTTTATCATGAATAGGCCTGGTACGAACTTAATTGAAGAGCCAAAATGTCCTTGGTGTAACAACAGTAGGCCCTACATTGACCAGAGCATATGCAAAAGTCTGTATGCTAGGCGTATATTAGGCGACAATGCAAAACAGTGACTAAACCTTAGGCCTAAATGTGTAGTGAGCTGGCTATTGTGCTAATTACAGGTTGGGACTCCCACCCAGTATCAGCAGGTAGAGGGTAGTGTTAGCAATAGCACTTAGCAGATCTTGTCCTCTGGCTGGATTAAAACAAAAGTAAGGCTACTGTAGTCTGTAGCATGGGCACTTCGTATTCCGGACACCTAAGCCTTAAAACACCCCAAAACTATATCTATTTGGTATAAATCACCTGAAAATATACTTGATATGGTGGGAGAAGTATGTTATAGTACGATACACGGCCAAACTTTCTTTCCTGCAAACTGTTTTCACGTTGTATTCCACGAAGATTCTTGTGATTGTGGAACTGGTATTTCTTTGTTCGACTATTGCGAATATTCGGACACTCGGCCTACAGTGTGGCGCTGGTGATAAAATTGGTGGCGCAGTTGCTCTTTCAGTAATTATAACAGACTTCATAGATCTCCGTCATTTTATTGACAAATATGTAAGTATTTACTTGCACACGGATCATTTTGGAGAGAAAATAACTGTAGCTTCGTACTTGTTGGTGAAATTTGGCTCTTCCTGTAGGGTGTCATGCATTTCTTAGGGGTGTCCGAAATTCGCAGTGTTCCGAAATTAGCAATACTGACTATAGTATAGGAAATTTTTTCAAGTAGACGGTTCATGCTACAACTTTTTTACAAATACAAGTGTGCTAGAGGAGATCGAACAACTGTTACTATAAATTCATCTCATTGTTCTGGAAAGATTAAATTAAGAGGTAAAATCCAATAATTTGTTCAATATAATTGAGCATGAAAAACTGGAATAAGACATCTTCCATGGATGATGCATTGAATATCTCCAGAGAAGCTTTAGGCCTAAGAAGCTATAAATTGTCCCTAGAAATGCCCCCAGATTTTTTATGCACTCTTCCTTGTATTGAATTTGTAAAAATCCTCTGAAGAATCTCAACTTAACTTGTCTGGACTAAAAACTGCTTGAATTTAAACTGATTTTTTACAACCACAATTTTAAGGAAAGGTCACACAATCATGATCCACAGATATTAAAGGCAATCCAATGTATAGCCTGTACAGTAGTTTATATGGAAATAACAGCACTAGTCTTAAGAATAAATAAAGGGATTTGTTTATACTAATGTTTGGCATCAAAGAAAGCAGTTTTACAGAGCAGCTTGATCGATGGGAAATATTTTACAGTGATTTAATTACCGTAGCACAGGGTTTTTGTTAAGAAATGTAGTAGGTGGGTCAAGTTGAAAAGTAGGCGGGACTGTCTGTACGCGGACATGGGGGCGGGGTCTAAGGGGAGGGGGGGCCCCCTCCCCTTTGCCGGAAAATTGCAATTTAAAAAGTCTCTAGATGCAAAATGGTGCAATATACAGCTGTTTGGTCAATGATATTGCCCCCTCCCAATCACCTTTTTCTTCTGTCCTATTTTTCACAAACAAAAAACAAACTCACGTTGAAGTTTCAATCACACCTGACCTGGTTGTGGGTATTTATTCCTCCCGATTTTTTTCGTCATTTTTTTCGTCATTTTTTTTTTTTTTTTACTGAGTGACGCAAAGTAGCCGGGTCATGTACATGCAGTAGGCGGGTCATTTGACCCGGGTCCCGGCTACTAACGAAAACCCTGTAGCATCATAGGCTTCAAAATCAAATATATAGTGTATTTTGAGAGAAGTATGTTATAATACAGGTAGTGATTCACTGGACAAGCCTACAAAGGTTTGTTTAGATCACTTTGTTGCAATATTTGCATACATATTTACAAGCTACATATTTGATATAGTTTTCCATATGTTTACATTGTGATAAACCAATAGATGAAATGAAAGTGCCATAACCTGCATATATGTTATCAGCATTGTGTTTAATTCTCACAGCATATTTCTTCACAATTCTGTGAGATTTTGACCGGAAAAGGAAATCACAGCTTTGCATAACTTCTACATGTACAGTATACTGTTTGAACACTGTTTGCCTGTAGAGACTCTAAAGGAAGTTTAACCTAACACATATATGTCAAAGCTACTCTGACTATTGTCACTATAGGTAGATGGTTGTTAAAAGTTGAACTATGTAATTATCAGACATGTGTTATGTAGTACAGTGCAGACTAGATTAGTGCAAAATCTTTGGTTTTCCCTTGTACATTGAAACCACTTTATAAACAGAATTGTTTAATCTTTCCCGTTGTCCTGTTACAGCCTATTCGTGTCGTATTAATAAGTACTGTAGAAGGACATCAACATGGGGTGCGGCTCATCCCAGTCCATGGCGGTTCCCTCTGGTTCCTCTGGCTACAAATATGTGGTAGAGAGGACCTGGGAGAAAGTAGACAACACTCTGGATAAAGGCAAGAAGTCCAAAATTGTTGTGACTAGGTCAGGTTGGAAGACAGTGCGGATATTTGTTTCATCGACATTCAAGGACTTTCACGCGGAGAGAGAAGTCTTGGTGAAAGAGGTCAGCATTTACTGTGTATATCAGTTATGTTTAATAGGTCAATTATGTGTACTCTTAAAGTCTGGATTATTATTAAATAAGTGTATTTAAGCCATTAATAATTATGTGTAACGTTTCTGTTAATTCTGTGTTACAGTTGTTTCGAGGTAAAAAATAAGCCTTGAGCAAAAATTTAATCATGAGACAGACATTGCAAGAAGAGATAAAATTGAATGAATTATGCTTTTAAAAGAATTGACGATCTTTTACTAATGTATTTGGGATATGAGTCTCGCTGTTGTCAGTCAGCACCAAACAGTCTGAAATAGTGCTGTGCCTTTAGTATCATGATTACAGTACAAGGCGAGGAAGTGACTGGCAAACCAGGGTAAATTTGGTGTCAAAAGGGTATAGTTTATTGACAGGATAAATGCTTGATTAAAAAATGGTGCAGAGTGTTGTTGAGTACCTCCCCTCCCCCCCCCCCTTGCTCCTACCATTACAAAATGTGTTGATCTAGTGCTGCGGAGTGGGGTGTCCTTTTAACATGGACTGTCAGACTGTCCTGTGAATCATCTGACCATATAACCAGTGGTGTACGCTTTCACACACCAGCTGGGTTATAGGGATGCATTTTAAAGGACAGACAAAATATTTCAGTGTTTACCAACTGAAATATGGATATCTTCTAAATAGTATGTCGTAAAAGATGTTTATAACAAAATATATTCTTTTAGTGGAATTGCAAAATTTTACAACATTGCAGTAACTATCAAAGACTACAAGAAAAATTATTTAAAAAAACAAGTGAGGTCAAATCCAAAATATTGATTGTTTTACCAGGAGTAGTGAACTCTGTTCTGCATGTTGAACAATGCTAGCAGCTCTGTATAAATTTAACACACAAGTTATGAAAGGTTGTATACGTTTGTGAATTACCAAAACTCCCTTAGTATACTGCTCTTGTACAAACCTTGCATCCCAATGACCAAGTCACCTGGACAACTGCATTTTTAATCCCTCTGTCTTCGAGTAAAAAATTGACTGATATTTAAATTACTTCCTTTACATTTTTGCTTTCAGGTATTTCCAGACTTGAGACAGTGGTGTGAAAAGAGGAGATTACATTTAATAGAGTGTGACCTTAGATGGGTAAGAAAGCGAAACGTCCATGTTTTTACATCATTTATTTATTGTCTTTAATACTGTATTTGCAAGGCTGCCGGTGAAGTATTGAAGTGTTGCATCTGCTGCATTGCAAACTTTACAAAAGCAAAATATATAGTGACATAAAGTAATGTAAGACATGTTATGTAATATAACAATACTTGCCATCAATCTTACAAGGTTTTGCTTAATATCTTGAAGTTTGTTCCTTAAAAGTATTGTAAAACATGGCCATACATGAGAGCATGATATTGGAGTACAGTTTAGAGAGGTATCAGCAATAGGAAATTGACCCAACTAGCTGCACTCCCTTATAAAATCCAGTATTAATCTCCTTGGCCCTACCATGTAGGTTCAGTCCATACCTAAATTAGTCAGGGAAATTTTAGAATTTTCACCGTCCGCCCACCTTTGAAATCTGGTGAGTGGGGCACACAAAGCTTTTTCTCTGTTGAACAAATTTTTGTAACCTCATAGAACTGCAGGGGTCACTTGTAAGGTGTGCATAGTACTGACATGAATAAACCCAAATTTGTTTCAAAGCCTCAGATTTTTTTAATTTTAGTACCCAACTGCTTGCTCCTCCCCAACCCACTTGAAAGAAAAAAAAAGATAGCTAAACTACTTGACTTTTCAGTATCAATATCTAATTTGAGCTTCTTTTGACATATTACTTTCAGGGTGTTCCTAAAGATACTACCACCGAAGAAACATTAAGGATGTGCCTCGGTGAAATTGATCGCTGCTATCAAGACAACATCATGCCATTCTTTCTGAACCTGACCAGGTAAGAAACTATATTTACTGAGTGAAGTCTGGTATACTATTTCATGCATATTCGAGCATCATTTCATGACCTCATGTAAACAAGAGACTGCTTATGTTTGGGAGGGGCAAGAAGTACTGTAGTAGTGTGTTGATTGCAATCCAAATCTTGTGAGGATCTTTCCAAATTAACTGCCATATTTTGCTATAAATTAAGTCTGAAATATTTGAACTAGAAAGTATCGTCAGGTCCGCTGTGAGAGAACCTCAAAAGGTGACATTATCGTAAACAATGATGCTGTTCTGGAAAGGAGCAAACACCTCACACAAGCATGTTTCTCAATTTGTCCACATCTAGCTAAATAGAATGGAGGAATGTGTTAATAATTTTCCTGATTTGAGCTAAGTTATGATTTACTTCCCATAAGACTAAAATGTAAGTTTCTGTGAAATGATTGGGTGTTTGAAAGCATCATTCAGACTGTGACAAAGTGTGCTCCTCTCTGATCAATTAATAACAGTGAAAGATGCGGTTGGATCCCTGCTACCAATGACGTATCTCCATCACTGGCCAAAGAGTATCGCTGGATCCAGGGTCTGTCTGTGACCGAGATGGAGATTCTCCATGGAGCTTACCGAAGGGATAATCCTAACTGTAAGTAAATGACACCAGTAGCATAACTTAAGGGTTGAGAGGTTGGCTTAGGCCCAGGGTGGGGGTTAGGCAGGGAGGAGGGGCCATGGAGTCAAAGCAGGGGTAGAAGCTGTAGTAGAATTCAGTTAAGCTGCAGTGCTCGTTGGAGTGTGTAGTGACATCATTACGTGACAGTGTATAAATTGTACCCTCTGTATATGGGACTGATTATTTCATTATTCACAGTTATTATTGAAAAAATTAAATCTTGGAAAATCTGAGTCTTCTGCCTTTTAAGGAAAGCTTGTCATATGGAATGATTCGTATCACAATAATGAACCTATTATATCTACTAACATGAATTATAAAATTTAATTGTTTTTAGTTGAAAAAGTTCAAATATGAATCATATTTTGTATTTTAATATATACATCTAATTCATCCACAGCTCTGTTCATGATCCGTAAATCTGATTTCCTGTCGTCCGTCCCAGCAGAGTACGAGAGCGACTTCTTAGATCCTAATCCCATCGCTTGTCACAAGCTGGAGTATCTCAAGACAATGCTGCAACAGAGATTGGTAAGTATTACTAAAGCTATCAATGGAGAGAAGGACGTGGGGGTTGGAGGAGGTATAGGGGCTGGATATATTCACCCATACATCTGCATCTCAGCCATGGGGAGAAAGATGTGGGGTTGGAGGAGGTAAAGGGGATGTATAAATTAACCCCTTCAGCTGCATCTCAACCATGGGGAGAAGGATGTGGGGGTTGGAGGAGGTAAAGGGGATGGATATATTCACCCCTACATCTGGATCTCAGCTATTAAAGGCCTTTCTTCAATTGTTTAAAATCACCAGCCTTACCCAGAGCAACTCATCCTGTGCTCACAATTGTGAATTTACATAAACATGCTGTTATTGTACTATGGCTATATTTGGTGATTAGATGATTTAAAAATAGAATAATAGTCTAGAAATATATTTCAATCATCTTTAAAGACATATTTAATAAACAGTTGAAGATATTGCTTTAATTTCTACAGCAGTATTTTGTTTGTTTTATAGGGTGACAGAGTCGTCTGGTACGATGTGGAATTCGCTGGAATCGATGAAGATGGAAAAGTGGAGTTCAATGGGTTACAGGAAAACTTTTCAAAGAAGGTAAAATTGACCTGAAATTCAATTTCTGGAAAAATAAACGTTGTGTACTTTAACAGTTTTGTATTTGGCTTTTTGCTTTATTTCACTTTGATTATATGGAATCATTTGATGGAAGATATCACAATCTTTAACTTGTGCCTCTATTTTCCTTGGTAGGTGTTTGATTTCTTCAAGGGTCGTATCAATGAGCAGTACCCACTGGTTGATGCTCATCTTAATCCATATCAACAAACCAAAGAAGCTCATGAGGTGAGATTATAAGCATAGCTACCTATTGATATCAGCAGTGTGACAGGTTGTTGGGGACGGTGAAGGGATTAGAGCTTGGCCAATCAGCAGGTGACATACGACAAATGCAAATGTCTTGTACATCACAAGTCTCTCTTTAATGTCAGAAAGAAAGTTGTCAGATGCTTTGTGGGTAATTTCCCATCTGTTAGTTGGGATTTTGACATGAACAAAAATTGAAGAGAAAGGTTAAAATATATTCCTGCTGGTCTCTTCAACCTTTTTGTAAAGCTAAGGTAAAAATTGAAAAGCAGCTTTTCTTGTTTTGAGGTATTAAAAGCATTTATTGTGAAGTTAATGCAGTAGAAGGGACAATAAAAGTTTGTGTTCGGTAGTTTTCACTGTGAATAACTTTTACAGTGACTTTTAATGCATAGAATTTCACTTCATAAACAGGTTAATGGCTGAAATGACATCATTAGCATAATCATCATCCTTTCATGCCATAATTTATCATTGGTTTTGTTTTGTCAGTCATTTCTCAAGAGCCGTGGGAGTGTGGTCCTCGGTAGGGATGGTATACTAGAACAGATCAAGGCATACGTAGAAGAAGCCGGTAGCAGCAAACCACTTATCGTGACAGGGGGCGCCGGAACAGGAAAATCTTCTCTTATGGCAAGAGTTGCTGATGTAGCACAAACTATGGCATTGAACAAGAAGATACCAGGGTTGGTGATGTTATTTTACCAAATGTTCTCTACCTATGTTGTTAGGGTTGGGGGGGGGGGTGTTAGGTGTGGTAATCTGTGGGAACAGGGGTTGGGAAGGTTGCTTTCTTGACAAAGTTAAGTCTCAATCTTCTGACATCATGTATTGTTTTTCTTGTCGAGGAAGTTTAACGACAATCCAACTTTTGGTAGCACCAGTTCCTTTTAGCGTTAGCGATCTCGTTGCATATTTATGAGACTTTTGGTTCATTTCTAAGGGTAATTATATACAAGCAAGTATTGTAACTAGGTAACGAGGCACTCAACTTAACAATGGCAGGTTCTTGGCAAGGCTCTAAGAAGTTTCAATTTTGTCAGTGCAAGAATTCTCTTCTCTTTACTTCCACTGTCTCCCAATCCCCATCCTCTTAATTTCATACCGCAAAAGGTTTTACGGTGATTAGTGAATATAGCAAATAATTATAAACTGTGGTGAGTCATATATTGGTTTTAATCGCTGTTTGTTTGTTATTTTGTTCCTGCAGAGGTGGTAAAGAAGGCTGGCATGTATTCTACCACTTTGTTGGAGCTGTCCCCGGTTCGACAGACCTAGAGAGATGTATAAAGAGACTGCTGAAAGAGCTGGATGCCTTCAATGTAAGTGTAAACATCTCAACCAAAAACACTTAGTTAAATAACAAATCAGTATCATTCCAGAGAGATGTATCAAGAGACTGCTGAAAGAGCTAGATGCCTCCAATGTAAGTGTAAACATCTCAACCAAAAACACTCAGTTAAATAGCAAATCAGTATGATTCCATGATTGCGTTAGACTCGCTTGAGAATCGCAATTTTGAAATCAGTAAAACTTCAGTTGTTGTTGGAAACTTGAGATGTCATTTTTTTGAGTTGTGTGACAGTGTCTGTCCATTGTATTGAATTATCAGGATGCTACAGCCCCAAAGAATCTTGAAGCAACTTGTCAGCTAAGCTGCGGAGTTTTATCCAATCCAAAGACGAGACCGGTTATTGTGATAATGGATGCTCTCAATCAGGTAAGCTGGATGGGGGGACATACAAAGGTAATCTGGATGGAACATTTGAAAGAAGAATATTTGGAATCTTAAATCTTGGTCTAAACTCTAAACATTAGCTTTAGTCACAGCGAATTATACTCTTACACATATCAGAAATTATTTCAGAATAGTTAGTCAGGTTTTTGTTTTAAGATGGAGGAATATAATGTTTCCATGACAACCAGCTAATATAAGATTCTGTTACATGTGCTTACAAGGTCGTGGTAATAGACTTGAACGAGGTGGGGGCAGTATTGCACTATTCCTTCTGTTGGGCTTAAGCCATGAAGTTTGTTCATTACGTTGGCAACAGTTTAGTGAGTGGTACAACAATTACTATCTGCTAGCTGTATATAACGTGGGCTGTTCACATCCAAATTGACCATTTAGTTTTCACTATATCTCACACATTTCTGAAAATCAAAATGCTCTTGTTTATGTCTTTCTTTCTCTCCTGTTGTTTCATTATGATTATTATTATGATTATTTTCAGTTTGATGATGATAAGAGTGGTTCAGTGTTGAGCTGGCTACCCAGGAAGTTATCGCCGCAGGTACGTGTCATGCTGTCCATGATAGATGACACGCCTCCCCACAAGATTCTCCAGGAGCGGTCCAACCCTCCAGTGGATATTAAAGTCACCCCTCTTGACATGCAGGCAAGGGAAGTAAGTATTAACTGAATAAACAGAACCAAGCAAGAAAGCATATGGTCGTGGAAGGAGTTTCTTAAAAACATAAAATGTCATTAGCCTAAACTGATCAATCTGGGAACAGCATGAACAGTATGTTTATTTTTAGGTTATGTAGGTTTATCAAAATAGTGAGGCAGACTAAGT
>KN885247.1:87919-99627 GCA_000934455.1 Apostichopus parvimensis
CTATTGAGGGGAATTGGAATTTGTATTCTTGTCAGAAAAAAGTATAAAATTGATATCATGAAATATTTATTAAAACATTCCCCCCTGAGCCCCCTCCCACCCGCTGCTTTCTGTTCTCTCACCTACAAACTTCTCAAAGATCAGTATAATATTTTATATTATGGAATTTACGATCATTGTATTTAAAATGAAAAACCTTTTGTAATGGTTAAGAAATCAAAATGGTGGTGTGTTGAGTTATGCCAGAACTTTGTAGCTGTGAATTATGGAGATGCGAAATTTTGTTGTCATAATTATGGTGGCATCTTTCAAACGAGTTGATTTGTGCCGTATTCTTAATCCAGTGCCAACCCATACATCCTATTAACAGCCCACCCTTGGTTCATTTCTACCTCCCTCCCTCGCCCCTCCCTCCCTCCCTAGTTACCTCCCTCTCTTTTCTTTTTTCTCTCTCATTGAAACCAGGTTAATAACGGATATGGTACTTCCTCTTGTACATAGTAATTACCTATATCAAAGGCCAGCATCATTTTGACATCGGTTGAAGTCTGATCTACACTAGGGTTTTGTTGTAATATTATTTTATTTTTTTTGTCTTTTAAACTTCTTTAGATAATTCTGTTTGACTTCCTATCATCATGAACTCATTAGTACTTTCTACACAGGTCTTTCAGCCAATTGTATAATGAGCAACTAAGCAGCTGCTGTTTTATGTAAAATGCCCGTGTACAATTTCAAGACAATAGAAGGCTGATTGTTCTTTGAAATCAACATAGGCTGTATGACTTGTATTTCAATATATCTTGACTTGAGAAACAATATTTGCTTTTGTTTTTTTGTTTTTGTCCATGTTTGTATTCTACTTTCGTTTGGTTAATCTTATATGATCAAACATGTTCCTTAATTCAGCATTACATCCAAACTATCCACAAGATGCTTTAAATAGAATAATATCTGAGATGGGAGTCGGCCCCAGGGCCATACTGCCTCTCCTTTATAAACCTCCTTCATTCGCTTATGGCCTTCGTAAAGGTACTTTCCCCTACCTAAATCAGTCGCGGCAATTTTGAAATTTTTCATTCTATTTTCACAGTATATGGCTGTTACCAAGCGATGCTTCTTTTTCGACTTTTATCGTGGTCTTTGAAAGCAACATGCTGCGTTTAATTATAAAAACTATATGCGCCATAATACATTGTACTCTACAACAGTCCGTCACTCGTGGAACAATGAAAATGCAATACGACGAAATGTGAAATATTTCTCTTTGAAAGTTCCCAAATAACCGCAATATTTCGAAATCCTATACAGGTAGTATATCCTTTTCACAGACAAAGTGGGCTACTTGCGGAGCGTAACCCTAAGCAACAAAGCACATGGAAGCTTAAAAGGAAGTATTTTCTAGCTGCTTTTGACAACGGCTGCAGTTAGGTATTTATTACCCAAGGGAGCGTACTAGACACGATTTCTAAATTGTGCTATGAACTTCAAGATAATACTAAAAATAGGCCGCCTACGTACTATGCTAAAAATAGGCAGGGACGTAGCCAGAAATTTGAAAGGGATGGGGGGGGGGGGCGGAGAGCAGAATTTTTAAAGGGGCATTTCTCACAAAGGGAGCATTATTACACTTAACAGAGCTCCATGATGTAAGAAGAACGTTTTTGCCCAAAATGTCTCCCACGTTGCAGGAAATAAACAATAATACAAGAGTATTGTATTACGTAGCTGACGAACTTTCAGGGGAAAGATTGAAAAGGGTCGCTTAGCTTCCTTCAACCTGAAAAGAGAGCTTTAATGATAAGGGAGGGATCCCCCCGGCTATGTCCCTGACCAAAGGCAATTCTGGAAAGTCATCAATGTATCACTTGGTTGTGAATGAACTTATGAGTGGCCCTCTAGAATAAGGTTCAATTCACTATTCAGGCGAATAGCTTGTTTTCCTTTAATATAAATGAATTTAGGCCTAATTAAGTGACATAATTGTTGGAATATGTAGGCCTTACCCGCTATAACCCGTAGGTTCAATGCCTCCCCTCCCCCTCCCACCGTTTTTATGATGTTGTATTCCTCGCATAGTATTGCAGAAAACACTGGAGAAATCTTGTATTCTCGTTTTTCCATTTTGTTTAACTGTATGCAAATCCGCTGCAGCGAGCTTCTTTTAGGCGTGACTTGATTGACGTCTCAGTTCTTTCGATGTGTGCGTTACATCCGGTCTTCCCTGTCTACGTGCATTGTCCTGCCTCGTGGCAAGAATCTGAAAGACAGGTGTTCGATACGGGAGAATACGTACTCAGCACTAAGAACTTTTTGACAGTGTAAGAACAATAAATTCCCCCAAAGGTTAGTAAATTAAATTCACTTTTAAGTATCAGTTCAAGCATAATCAATTAAGCATCAATCGTTAAAGTCGTGTTTTACAAAACGATTTTGATCGGTCGTTTTTTGCCGTTTAGTTTTCACTGGTCAAGTTTGACAGTTTACCGGATGGATAGGCTGATTATGTACACCAGTGTTACTATGTACTTACATATTGTGTTAGACTGTGCTAATACTGAAGTAGGCTAATAATATCGAACAAGTTTTATTTTGTTATGGTGTTAACTATAAGTGTTCACGTTCAATCAAACTGTTGTGCTTCAATTCAGTATATAGGGGTAAAAATTGTAACTCCTTAGATTATCGGGTTTTAGCCTAACAAGTTTAACGCCCGGGTTAGGCTTGCCAATGCCACCTCATACAACCTATTATATCAACCATCGTACGTAGTGCAGTCGTCTGCTCAGTAAATCCTGGTTCGCGGAAAAACTTTACTGATATAGGCCTAGGCCTATTAAATTAGTTTAATCGATGTGCATCTTTTACAGTTTCTGATTCGCTAATAGGATGTAGGATAATATTGACAAAAATAACCGATATCAAGATATAGGGTTTGATTTTTCCTCCGATTATGTGGACGATTTGAAAATAATGAAATTATATTACTTACATGCTACGTAACATGTTCCTATTTGGTGGGTAAACGACCAAATGACATATATGTTTTGTCGTGTTCTTTATGCGCCCGCTATCTTGATTCAGCTATTTACAATTAATTACAAATATTTGGAAAGTAAAATGTCTAGCCTGCTTTGGCAATAGATCCACGAGTTCACTTCTTTGGTTGTTGCTATACGTAGAATTTTCAACACCTTATCTAATGCAGAAAGATTGTAATACCACGATTTAATTTTATGTTGTATTATTTTCAATTACAGTATTTGGAAAGTTACAGTTGACACTAGGCAGAAACGTATTATTGATAGCTCACAGTCTAAGGGGAAATATGTGTGCTCGTTATGTGTGTGTTGCTAGTATACCATTTTCAATAGATTCAGCTATATGGTAAACTTCTGGTTGATTGAATGGAACTTATTTTGACTGGTTAAGTCTTTCAAGAAGTGGATCACAGTAGGTCTTCTGTGATAATTGTATGTTCTTCAAAAGGTTTTCTTTTCCATTACAATATTCTCGTTGACTTATTCTTGAAATGTGATACATTTGTAATTTTCCGCTGAAGCTGACAATGACCTCAATATTTTCAAATACCAACTTTTTGTAGAAATAAGTTATTTATCTCTGTGCATAAACTATTTAATCATAACAATTCTTTCTTACCTGAGACAATACACTTGTTTAACTCGCGTGCAAAGCGATCTGGCCACAGTGTGTGATCTGTCAATTTGCAGCTCTCTGTGCTGCTTCTGTTACTGTTTTGGTTCTCCTTATTTAGTTTTATTCTCTTAGTTGTTCACTAATAGCTTGTTATTGTATGGTTTTGTTTGTATTCACTACTGTTTTATGTTTACTGTCGACAGGAAATCATTCCATTTTTGTTATCTGATATGGACAATAAAGTTCTATCTATCTATCTTTCTATCTAATAACGAAGAACAACACCATTTCCAGTTCAATTGCCATGGTTATTTCATTCATAAAAAAACAATTCACCAAATTTGATTTATTTTTCATATCATCACGGTACAAATTGCAATGAGAATGTGATTTTTAACTTAAGATGTCGATAATTTAAGATATGGTAAACATGCAGATAGTTTGAAACTCAGTCAGCGCATATATATTTTGTAGCCGATAAGCAAATTTTGCCATTGTTGAAAGTATCATCTTAGGAAATGGTGCGGCGACAAGTGTAATTAAGCCCAATTAACAAATTTTCATTTGTATCGTTTATTCTCATATATCATTGTATATAGAACCACAACGGTTACACATCAAAACAAAACATGCAAAGTCCAAGAAATCGGACAAAGGTTCACCGTCCGGTTATAATATTATTGTAACCACATTTGCTAGTTTCTGCATTTGTTTGACTTTATTAAAATATTGATTGATATTAAAAATAAACATTGTTAGAACAAATTCAGATGAGGTGATCACGGTTTCGTAGTTGGGTAAATTTCAGTTTTATGTTGAGTAATATTCGGTAATATTCGTAGTTGGATAAATTTCAGTTTTATTTTGAGTAATATTCGGTAAGGTTACCATGATACCATATATATACCAAAATGCATTTCTAAAACGCCGGTGAATCTATCAGTGAACACAGCGCTGTACAAGAAAAAACCAAATGAAAATACACATTACAAAAAGTCGATGTTGCCAGAAAAATGAGTTCTGTGAGATAACCTGGAGCCAGAGAATGTAAGCACTCGCACACAAAGATGAGGATTATACACGTCCTTATTGGAAGCCAATGGAGACGGTGCAATGACACACTACTGGGACGGTCACATCCAACTATAAGAATATTATTAGTCGAGCAGCTCTCTTTTGCAGCCTTTGAAGTCGTGTAAGATCGTGTATTACCATTAGTCTATTCTGGAGAAAAATAAATGACTGGACTGACAGTTTGTTGCGGGTTATTTCATCCAAAACACGGCGTATTGCGAGATAACTTGCGTATATAGATGGTAACTAACACATTTTACAACAGAAGATATCTGATCAGCCAGTCAAGTCAGGGTGAAATATTATTCCAAGATTCCTGAGTGTTATTTGAACATCACCCATGCAGTTCAAGCGTAACACTTTTTCCATCTCATTTATTCATGAGCATTATATATATATATATATGGTTTATAATTGTAGCCTATTTACAGTTCTAATAACAACATTGATAGTACATTGTTATGTAATCTTAATATTACATAGGAATTATTAATATAATGTTTTCCGAATGAACTAATGATAATGACGAATGTTACAAATCGTACTATATACGGTTCTTCAAAGATAACCAATTCAATATTCAATACATAGATATAGTGTAGGAACAAAGAACAACCAGTAAACACAACGAAACATTTAACATTATAACAGATCAAGTTTCGAACAGGCTATAGGGAAATGAGCAGAACAGTTCTTTACTTACATTAAACTTACTTATATTCCTTTTGCGAGTGTCGGGCTTAGAATTAATATGATTCTTTACTTTCAGAATGAATTTCATTTTGTAAAAGAACTCGTTACATTATGGCATAATCTCATTCAAGCAATTCTAGCAATTATATACATAATATTTACAATGAAAAAAATTCATTGGGTGTTCTAACACTTAATTACACCAATTTGGTCACAATAAATTGTCTCCCAAAAAATAAAAGAAAATGGAGGTTACAAGACCAAAGTAGCTCTCAATGATTTCTGTATCCTCTTTACAGAAAGTGCAGGAAGGGCTAGTAATTTGTTTACCATTAAATATTCAAGTTGAGTAACATTCAGTCTTGAATTTGTTTGATACAAGTTTCCAGCATCATCATATGCACCAGGAGTTTTAGGATCAAACATCACATACATTAGCGTATCGTATTCATAGATATGGTAGCCGATGTATATTGTTGCGCAGTATCTTGCAGACAGGATGCGTGTAAATGTTGTACTCTATAGTGTTCTATGATCGATCCTTGTGGGAAGCCATATTCCATGTAGTATTAGTGTCCGAAGCGATGTCGGAGAAACAAACCCTGTCTTTCCGATGACGAACCAATGCAGTGTTGTGTCTGAAACATGAAAATCCTGATGTAGGCGATTAACAAATATTGCATGGTCTAAAGTGCCGAATTCTGTGCTTAAGTCAAGCATTACTAGAAGAACAGCCTGTTGTTTGTCAATTGCGGAAATGAAATCATTTTTGTATACGTAGAAGAGCTGATTAGGTAGAGTGGAAAGGCTTTTATTAAGCAGACTGATATTTTTTGAGTCAAGTTGTTCCTATACAAGTTTTCCGACTAAGCGGCCAAAAGCTGCATTAAAAGTAATTCTATTTGGTTGGTGACAGCGTTCATATTTCCTGCATAGCGATGTTGTTTTTTTTAATTGAAACCATATAGCACCATGTCCTTGTTCATTCTTTCACTTGTCACTGAAGGCATTCCTTTTTAGATGATTCAGAGAAAAAGTTGTAGCAAGAACAAATAACCGCAACGATGCACTGTAATAAACTGAGGGCGCCCATCAAGATGAATGCGAGCCTGTATGAGCCGGTTTCGTCCTCAATAAAACCTATCAAAACAAAATAATAAAAACATAGTAGAAGAGGCGGTGATAAATTCAAAAGGGATTAGAACATAGCCAATTTACAAGGGGACGTGTCTGCGTAATCGAAAGCCCAAATGTCAGTGAGACAAGGGAAATGTGTGTGGCAAAAATCTTCTCTTTCACCAGAGAAATTAGCTCTGACCCATGCTTGGTAATGTTTAGATAAACATTACAAGTTATTCCGTGTACCAACTGAGAGCTGTGGTTATGTCTGTTTCATTATATCCTTAGGGTTTTTTATGTTAACGGGCGCTACAAAAAAAAGTACAACACAAGGGAGAGGTAGGGGAGGGTTGGTGATGGTGGGGGTTGGCAGAGGGGGCTTGAGAATGCTTCTCCACTCACACCAATATTCTAGTTGAGGATGCACTCCACTATACATTGCTGGGTCTCTCAGCTGGATCATGTGAATTAGCAATACGAGAGACAGGCAAGATTATCATATTTTTAGATTCATATATCTCATAATAAAAAAAACTTTGACGTATTTCTCGGAATTTGGATATAAACGTCGCAGTTTAGACATAGGAAGAAAAACTGTCGATGAAACGTCGAAATTACAACAGTTTATGAGGACTTTTTTCCTAAATGTCACTTTTCATAAAAAGTTGAAATGTAGAGATGAAGTCGAAATTTTGGTGTAAAATAATCAAAAGTTTAAGATATATAGTGTAAGTTTCAATCGCATTTAGGCTTTGTAGCAGTTGCTTTTTGTTGTAGAAAGTGCCCCACTTTTTGATGGTATAGCTTCAAGTGCTGCAGGTAATGATATAACAACATAGTTAACTGCGCTTGATTACAGATGTTACAATCAAAGGATAGACGTGTCACAATTCCAAAATCTACATTTCGTTGTATATAAAACTTCAGGTTAACAATATCGCTGCAACTGTCAGTATTCGTCCTGGTTAAATGAAAACGGGTTTCATAGGATTATCATTACCTTAATGTATACTATATAGTGGTTGACGAAATGTTTTTTTTTCTATTATTTAACAAAAAGTGAAATGGAATTATTATTTAAATATTGTAAATAATAATACTAAAAGTTCAACCCAATTTGACGGAAGCGTAGAAAGGATATGTCAAATGACGTTTTGCTGAGATGCAACAATTCGTCAAAATTACAACAATCTGAAAATCGACATTTGGAGTGATGCCTTAACTCGTAAAAATGGCAAAAGCTGAAAATTGACGTTTTTGACTACATCTTACCAAGTCATCAAAGTGACAAAAATCTGAAAATTGACGTCAAAATCGAAAATATGTAAAGTCAGTTTTTAGACTTTCAACATTTCGACGATTTAAAATATGTCGTCAAAACGTCAATTTTTAACTTCTTATCATATTGACGAGTTGTTGCATCTCATCAAAACGTCAATTTACATGTCCCTTCTATGCTACCGTACAATTTCATGCTGAGATAACTCAAACCGCTGTTGCCAGATGCACTCACAGAAATAATTACCAAATTGAAGGAGAAAGAAGCATTCCTTAGACGAATGGAAGAGATCTCTGGTCAGATTGTGAATGACTCACCTGTTGTTATTCCTCCAAGTTGGGACATTACACCACCTACAGTATACATTAATACCACGCAGGATTTAAAATGGTGTTTGCAGACAAATGATGGAACCATGGCGGAAAAAGAAGAAGCCTGAGCTGCCAAGCCAAAACCGCTGAAGAACGCAACAACTAACAAAGTGGTGAAACTGTAAGATATTAGACTCAGCGAAATCCCGACTGCAACGATACATGTAGGAAGGGCGACCCCGTAGATATTGCCGTCGTATCCGCTATAACATAGGAACATGCAAAATAATCGTCCGGAAAGCCCACCAAGACCTCCGAATGTAGATAACCAAACGGCTGTCGCAGATTCTAGCCCCAAAGACACCCCATACGGTACTAAAAATATTGACCAACCAGCATAATTAAAATCGTACACAGCGTGAAGACAAACAAGCAGTAAAGCACCCGGGTGTCCTGCAAGTAGTCCCTGTTTTGTGGATTTGCACACATTTTCGTCAATTAATAACTTCCTCTCTTTCTGGTCGTCTTGTTCAGACGCTTTGCATTTATTTGTTGTATCTCTAGACCTATCTTTTGTATTATCCACGTCTATGTCACGTGTTTCCAAGGGTATGATTATACCGACCAAAATTAGCATGCATGTAAGGAGGCCAAAGATGGCCATTGCGATTCGCTTGTCAAAAGACCAAAGAAGGTATTCTAGCAGCAATGGCAGAGTAGAAACACCAAGGTTCGCTGATAAGAGAGTTGTCGAGTACACCAAAGGATAGGAACTATCAAATGTGTTCTTTAGCGATAAAATAGTGGCAATGTTCAGCATTCCAAAGCCACAACCTGTAATTTAAACAAAAATATGAATATTTGTATGACGGCTTGCTATTATGATGTATGTGATTAAACATTGAAACATTGTTCGCTGTCCAATATATTAGGGTACCTTAATGAGGCACAAAAGAAGTTATTTTATTGGGCTTTGACGAAGGTGCGTCCGATATTTATATTTCGTACTATTAACTAAACCGACTCGAGCAGAGAAAAAAAACAAGAAAAAAAATAGCCTTCCAAGTTATTGGTTTTGATGATCATCGTAACCTTTGCATTTATGATGGCGTATGTGTGTGTGTAAGAGTGTGTGTGCGTTTGTGACGCCCAGCTTGTAAACACGATATCTCAAGAAGGAAAATTCAGACTAATTTCATATTTGATGTGTAAAAGTACCACATTGAGTGAAAGAAGCCTATTGTTTTTGGTGGAGGTCAAAGGTCATTTGGGGTCACCAGGGGTCAAATTGTGAAAACCTTTTAAACACGATATCTCAAGATGAGAAGCTTGGGCAGACTTCGTAATTAGTGTGTAGAAGTACCACAATACGTACAAAAAGTTAATTGTTTTTGGTGTAGGTCAAAGGTCATTTGGGTTACCAGGGGTCAAATTGTGAAAACCTCGTAAAAAAGATATCACAAGAAGGGAATCATGGGCAGATATTTGTTGTGTAGGATTACCACATTCTGTAAAAGAAGCCTATTGTTTTCGGTGGAGGGCACCCAGGGGTCAAATTGTGAAAACCTTGTAATCACGATATTTCATACTAGAAGCTTGGGCAGACTTCGTAATTAGTGTGTAGAAGTACCACAATACGTACAAAAAGTTAATTGTTTTTGGTGTAGGTCAAAGGTCATTTGGGTTACCAGGGGTCAAATTGTGAAAACCTCGTAAAAAAGATATCACAAGAAGGGAATCATGGGCAGATATTTGTTGTGTAGGATTACCACATTCTGTAAAAGAAGCCTATTGTTTTCGGTGGAGGGCACCCAGGGGTCAAATTGTGAAAACCTTGTAATCACGATATTTCATACTAGAAGCTTGGACCGACCTCTAATTTAGTGTGTAGAAGTACCACAATGAGTTAAAGAAGCCTATTGTTTTTGGTGGACGTCAAAGGTAATTTGGGGTCATCAGAGGTCAAATCGTTAAACCCTTGTAAAGATGTAGACCCTTACTATACATTACGTCAGATTCATGAAGAAAACTGCTCATGTTAATCCAAACAATTATATCATGTTGATATAAAGAGATTCCTCCAACAATCTCAAATCAAGTAAAACAAAATGTATATCCTTATACTTCGTACAATATTAAAATAACTTCCGATCTCTATTGCAAACTTGATAGTCAAATTTTCTGTGGCTTCAAAACAAGCGATTTGCAAGTCAATGTATCTATATTTGTTAAACGTAGCCTTCTTACAAAACAGTGGTATCGCGCTAAATGCTATGCATACATGACACACCCACCCCTTCGCTCCCATGTTTCCATTCGGCACCCAATCTTCAACTGAATTTTTGGTGACACAACACAGAGAGACTTAGTCTGAGGTTCTTCTACCTTACCTGACATGATAGCCGTTGGAAATAATTGCCATGTAGCCTGCGATGAGAAAAGTGATGGACCAATACTTGCTGTGCCAACAATAAGCCCTCCAAGGATCCCTAATGTTTGGTAGTTTAAGATTCCTGCCAAGATACCCGCTATTGGTGCTGTTATAAAAGATAAGTTACAAGACAAAATAAAGTAATAAAAAACAGTTATAATCAAAGGTTTGATATATCAATCAATTTTGCAGGTTAGGTTTAACTATGTGACTGTTATCATCATCATCATCATCATCATCATCATCATCATCATCATCATCATCATCATCATCATCATCATCATCATCATCATCATCATCATCATCATCATCATCATCATCATCATCATCATCATTCTTGTAGAGACATTTTGATATTCCTGCTTTTGCGTTTTCGTATTTCGGTATTTTCGTTTGTCATTTCTTTTCAAATTATTCTTAA
This sequence comes from Apostichopus parvimensis, assembly GCA_000934455.1. NCBI lineage: Eukaryota > Metazoa > Echinodermata > Holothuroidea > Aspidochirotida > Stichopodidae > Apostichopus > Apostichopus parvimensis. The sequence continues at coordinate 98,905 of KN885247.1, forward strand.
TCCAGACAGTTAGACATGAGAGAGGTTAAGTAGTCATCCACCAACTATATCATCGCAGTAGCTCAAGGTTTACAGAAACATGAACACGCAACGGTCGAATGACAATACCAAAGTAAAAAAAACTGCTTTAAAAAAGGGGGCTAAACCTGAAATATCAACATCATGAAATATATCCCATAACTCATTGATATGTTTAAGAGTCTATCGTTCATATTTCTGATTGGCTGATGGTATGTATGTCGGATAGTTATTGACCGCAAAACATATCGCGAGATGAAATATGTAACCGTAACGATTTGAAAATACTGAACTGTTTGGTACTTACATATTAGGTAACATGCTCCTATTTGGAGGGAAAACGACCATGCGATCAAACTATGAGCAGAGTTCAAGTCTTCCACCGTTTTCTCTAATATCACACCATAGGATTTCAGAGTACCGTCGATGAAAAATTTATACATACACCTAGCGATAAATGATCTGGTGCGCGACATACTGTCCGCCATTTTGAATGGAATCCGCAGAATACTGTCAAGATTGAGTCGACTACAGAGAGAGAGAAGATTGTAGAATGAATTCGTTATGCAGAATGTCGGAGGATAATATGCAACGGGTAGTACTGATTGAAGAATGAAACTTATAATATCACACCATAGGGCATTCAAAGTATCATCGATGAAACATGTAGGGGCACTGACCATGGGCGGCGATCATGGGGGGGGG
>KN885248.1:0-23519 GCA_000934455.1 Apostichopus parvimensis
AATCTGGCTTTCGTAAATCGTTTCTCTGGATTTAGTTATTCAACGCATTCAGTAGAGCAGCAACGTTGAAAATCAATTCCTGAAGCTAGCACTGTAGCACATGCCGCGGATTCATCACATGCAGACTTGAATCGCTAGTGTGTTAGCTCCAGGATTCCCTGTGCTTCAAACCATGTGCTAGCACCAGCTCCAGTTATTCTGCATGCTACATGTTACGATGTTAAACACAAATTCGACTTAGATTCGAAACAAATAGGCCTATTTGATAGAGCTGTTGTGGGGGAATGATTTCGATTAGGGTTGTGCACATTTGTCTGCAAAAACGACAAAAAAGTGAACTAAGATTTGGGAAAAAGTGGGGGGCAAATGCCCCTCTTGCCCCCCCCCCCCGTAATCCGGCCCATGGAAGTCCCCCTGGGCCAAACTGCTTGAGGATCGTTGGACTAGAACAGTAGAACTTAGTCCCTGGCTTCACGTGAAGGGAATTAATTAATTATTCTATAACCAGATTCACTAGACGGGATCTTCGTTGCTTTGAGATAGAAGGTCGGCCAAATGCAATGACATATTTAAAAGCAGTCAGTATATACTCCAAAGGATTGCACTCTATAATTGCTATAAGTTTTTAAAAACTACTTTCCTCGAGGTCTTTACTCACCAAATTGTTCTCAGACATTTTTAAGGAACACACAAGATGACTGAATGTCTCAGTGAAGAAAATTTCCTCCGCGGTTGTTATAACATTTTGACCAAAGGTGACGATATTTGAAATCTATCAATTGGGGGCAATACAGAATACAGTTTTCATTCCATCATTAACTTTCCTGACACAAAAGCCGGTAGATCTGCAAGCTATAACATTGTTTTGTTTTTTGTTGGAAAATCATAACTTGAGATAGGAATACACAAGAGAGCTTCCCATAGCTTTATTCTGTATAAAAAACAGCCTGCGTTAAGAAACCACCTTTTTCTGATGGGGTCATGTGTACTGTTTTTTCTTTTCTTTTTTTTTTGTCTTGAAAGATTTGTTTACATTCAAAAAGTTGTCGTTTCTTAAATTTTGACCCCTTTTAACAAAGAAAAAGAATAGAGAGTGACCAGTAAACACTGCAATCAACTCAACCAATCAGTTACAACTAGCTACGACATAACAAGACTCAAATCAGGCGCCTCAAAGACATATGTAGATAAATGGCTCTGTAATTGCGGGAAATATCTCACGACCTAAAATGATACCATTCTCCCAGATAACATAAATCATCATAGCGAGCGATCGGTCGACTTTTAATTTAATATTAACAGCCATTGAAGGATGTCTGGAGAAAGCTTTAGTTTTGACAATTCTTTTTTTGTTCAAGTAAAATAGGGGGGAAAATATGGTGCTATATATAAGATTGTTTCCATCCTACATGAACGATTTTCAAAAAAAAATCCATTCTAAACTATGCTTAATCTCTTGAAAGCTTCTTTGAGGCTTGATTTGATCATCCTCAGTGAAGTCCTTAATGTTAATCCAGTATTTTGAAAAATATAATAGCTCAACCCAGGGAGTTTTTTTTTCCATTACAACTCCCTGCTCAACCTAAATATTCTATTGAATTCATGTTAACAACAATGCACATTTGGATGGCATTCCAACACAACTTGACCAAGGCCAACTCATATCATGTTACACATATGGTGAACTGGAATAATGGTCCGAGTTTTACTGTATAGTCCAGTCAAAGGTGAGTCAAATTAACTGTTACGCAAGGATATTGCATTGAAGATCTTTCAGTCCTAAGATATCCCTCTTACGGATGCTCTGTCTGGAAGTCTTCCTCCAAACAAAATTAATTGACAGGTGATATGTTGTACACTTCCAGTTTTCCTCAAACCTCATTGTTAATGTAGCGGATATGCCGCTAAAATTGCAGGCTAAGCACGCTAACGCCATTCCTGTATGTTAAGCTGTGGTTAAAGCGGTGTAACAAAGCAACGTCATCTGATTGCGTTAACTCTTTCTAATGTCTATATTATACTATTTTTAACTTAAACGGGATATTCCGCTGGCCGAAATGCATTGCTGGAAGAAAAACAAAACCTTTCGTGGAGAAAACAATTTCTTTTAGTGATTTGGTAAATTGAACTTTGTTACAGCAGCTGGCAAGAGCAGGTTTTCGTGTGCAAATAATTTTACAGATGAAATATCCACTAGAGGCTACAAACTTGTACAAATGACATAGTGATGAAATGCTAAAATGAAGGCAATTTGTGTATGATATTTTGGCGTCAGTGGCAATATTAAATCAGTGACATAAAAATCCAGGTGGGGTTTTAAAGTCACGCACAATATGTTTCTCAAGTTCGTGGAAGTTTTACTTGGTTCGCCACAGGAATGTCTCAATCCTATCTTGCAATTCGGGTTTCTCATGTTTAAGTCAGGAAGACACGACACATAACGAATAAATATATACAAAACAAGGGAAAGCCTGCAGTTATGAATTTTTATTTCGTGCTACTTAGCAATCAGAAACCAGTACTGTTTCTCCTTTCTCTGGAGACAGCTGAATTGAATTTTGATGAAGTACAACCAAAAAATGGGAAATGAAGCAAATGTTGATGGGGTCCCATGGCGTATGTTAATCTTAAAATTAGTTGGGAGGAGACCACTAAATATCATTATCGATAACGGCAACTGGACGAATTTTCATCTCTGTGGACTTCAATGAGTACTTGAGGCCCCTGAATCTAGACCATTCAATACCGTCAGCGTAAGACTCATGAGGTCCGGCAGGAAAATAGAATCCGTTGAGGTTGGACCTCATGCAGTTCTTGAACCACCACCCACCAGTGTGACGAAGGGCGCAGTTACGGCTTGGAGAAGCATCGTTGTCGGAATCAAAGGTCGAAAAGGGACTCCTCTGATGATATGAGAGGGAGTTACCTGTATAAATGGAAATAAATTGAAAAAAAAATATGTGATTCATTTCTTTAAGGTAGAAAGGGGACGGGAAATGAAATACCAGTTCACACCAGGTTACTTCCCTCTTGCATTGTGTAGAGGGGTAGATGAGCCTGGTGACGCCCTTGGGCTAACTATGCCCCCCCTCCCCCTTTAAGTTTACCCAAGCAGGTGTCATCATAAGAAAGACAGGTCCATTATCCTCCATTTTCTAGGGTCACCTTTAGATTAATCGAATTGAGCCAGTTGAAGGTTATTCAGAAACAATTGAATCAACATATTTAATTTTTCAAGCCTCATTATGCAATCACTTTGGTCAAACCGACCCCTCTCCGCCACGGGGGTGGGGGGGGGGTAAATAACTGACCTGCATCGCCCTGAAATTCTCCTCCAACGTTGAGACGGTAGTACTTGTTGGCGCCATCGATCAGGAATTTCCCGTACTTGGCGAATGCTGTGACGTCATCAAAATCTGTCATGTCAATCCTCATTTCCATGGTGGTGGCTTTAGTGAGGGCGCTAATCAGTTCGTTGCCAAGCCAAAACTCGCCGCTGAGCGTACCGAAGCCATCAGCATATTCGGCATAAGTACGGTTGAAGTTGACGCTTCCGTCGACACGGCGTTGAATGACCTGCAGGAAATATTTAGAACGGTTCATGAAGCAGTCACATGTTAGCTCGTTGCCAAAAAGTTGGGCTGAAAATCGGCGACCGAACACAAATAGTTAGCTTTAAGATAATATATTCCAGGAAAACAAAATTTTACCAGCAAAGGATTTAGAAATATAGACATCGAAAGCGATTCCAAACTCTGGTTTTTACTTGTTAACTTCGGTTGGTGTAAAAATACTATAAATACCAAATTACTTCAAATATTGATTATTAATCCAAATATTACTCCAAAGGTAGCGAGCGTTAATTCCAGTGAACAAACATGAAGTTTCGCGTAATTATAAAGATAAGTGAAGAATAAATGAATCCCTCACTTAGTTTAATTATGGTACTATGTTAACACAACAAATAGCAGAAAACCCCATTATGAACCTCGCGGGCTGTTTCAAAGGTCATATCTCATAACTTTCTTTAAGTGGTATATAGAAATACAACATGCATAGGCTGATGCCGGGAAGTTGTTTTGGACGCTCTACAACATATCAATATAAATTGTTTGCTTCGATTCTTCTTTAATTATAGGAACCTGATTTACATTAACTTTAATGACTGCCCCGAGGTGCCGACGTCATAATCAGGTTAGCTTGAAAGGAGAATTTTAAGAGATTTTAGCGTGTTGAAGGTAACTTTAATGAAAACGCGATAGGTAAAGAACAAGAGCCCAATGGGCACTTTTTAATTTGGTTTCCTTGCTTTAAGAAAAATAAATGTGTTATACCGTATTTAGGTTGATACAATATGACACTGTCTCTTATGAATTTGCACAGTATCAACTTCACACATGGTCAGGTACCATACCAGTCATTCCAACAGTAAAGTAAATGCTAACACAAGAAACCCTATGGCACTATCCCAAATTGGGTCCAGAAAAAGTTGGCTAAAAAGATTTGGGCCCAAAAAAAGTTGAGTTCCCCAAATGGGCCCCCACAATTTAAGGCCTAAATGGGCCTTAACATATTCAGCCACATTATGTGCTAGCTATTAACGAACAACTGTACTCTAAGTTTGGATACAATCCGATATAAGGTTGTGTAATTACTGCTGCGTTTGAATTAGGGCTTAAATGGTCCTAAAACTATTCGGCCCCACAAATTCGGGCCCAAAGAATGTGTCCCAACATGCATTGGAGGTGGAAAATGCAATATGGGCCCACCCAGCCCAAATATGCGCCCGGAATTTATTGGGTCCCAGATGGTCCCAAAAAAGTTAGGCCTACATGTACCAACTATTAACCGACCACTGTATATATCAAGTTTGGCTACAATCAGACTCCACGTTGCTGAGTTATTGTAAATATAAAGATTTTTATGTTTGACGCCATAACCTCCTATAAGTCATAAGGTCTGCGCCAGAAACACTAGGGCACACATCACTATAATGCATCTAGCAAGTATTCCAAATATACATCACTCCGTTGTTGAGTTTTGGGGACCCATAGCAAGCCAGTGTCACAGACGCACACTAGACACGTCAACCTGACTGCATAGGTTCCTTTGCTTTCATCAAGGAACCAAAAATTACTTTGAACCATAAATTATTTGAACCATAATACATAAAAGCTAACATTTCATAGTAAGGCAAAATCGTAATTTGTTTCCTTAAGTATGAAGCCCTTCAACATTTTCACTATCTAATTTTGTGCAGTTGACTTAAGCTAACAACGGGTAATAAACAACTTACAATCCAGCCGCCCTGGTCGGTAGTCATGTCACAGAAGACTGGTACGGGTGCTTCTAGCGGTTCAACAATGATACCGTAAGTACCACTAGTGGTGTATCCAGCATCCAGTATGTCCTTACAGGTTTTGAACACAACTGGCTCAGGAGCAAGGGTAGGCGTTTTTATTGTGGTGACTTCGGGGACGGCAGCAGCCTCGGTTGGAAGGGGCAGATCATTTGCGATGGCGTATGTCCTCAGTTTGGTGATCAGGGTAGCTATTTTCGCTTTCGTCTCTCTGATATCCGCAAGAACATTGTTGGGAAGCTCACATTCAACCTAAATGCGTAAATAAAGAACAATTAAGAGATGGTAGGTGGTGAAGAGTTGATGTTTACTTCTCACTTTTGATATTTAAATCCTTCGAATATCGTTTCCACACATCACTGCCCACGATAATATTTTCTTACCAGGGAGTTCCTACTTCCTGGCCACAATAACTCCATGCTCTTTCCAGTGCACCAAATGTACTACATTAAGGGATAGCCTATCAGTTTAAGCCATATCGGTTTAAGGCATATTCGTGTGTCAGAAATTGAAGGGAGAAGCAAACCCAATTCACTATCATGCTTCATCTTCAACTTATAATGTTTAAGGTATGCGACTCTCAAAACTGCAGCTAAGAAAAGACGTTTTCCTATTGAGGAGCTATCTTATCCTAAGGTCAAATCTGAGAACTATCGTGGTTTAGCTCTATGACTGGATTAGCTCTATGTCATAGAGCCACTAGGATCTTCACGTCTGAGGACTATTATGGTTAGCTTTATGTCATAGAGCAACTAGGATATATTTAAACAGGTTACTACCTGTTTTTACTTTCATATTTTCAAGGAATTCTGTTAACCGTTTTGTCACTGAAACCAATGATATCATTATGGATAACGTTAAGCAGTATGATACATACAGCACCTACAAAACTCACATCGACTTCAGATAAAGACAACAATACAATTAAACCCCACCACGTATTTACTACCTGCCTTAGAGCAATGGTCAAGTCGTGTTTCCCATCAGTGCCTCGTGAAAAGTCACACCAGTTTACGTTTCAACTTGAAGTCTTCGAACAGACAGTTAATAGTAACGTCGTAAGAAGAAACGGGTATTTCCCTGGGTTATTCTCTCAGCTAGTGTGCATTATTTATGCATAATGAAGCACAAATCATTAAATTATACAATATCCACATTTAATCTTCACATCGTTAATATCAGCACTGCGTTTTTTCTTAACTTTCGATCACAACCTAGTAAAATGGTTCAGCCTTGGTATATAGGCCTACGTAATATATCATGTAAGATGTATACACACCCTTGGTAACTTTCTTAAGGTTTTTTTCTTTTACCAATTGAGGACATTAAGCAAGAGGCCAACTGTTGCTATGGCTAATCAAAGCCTCCCTGTGCGTTCCATTATTATAACAAATATATAACGGATCACTTGTTTTACTATCTACTAATGCGAATGGGCCAAAATTATGGCACAAAAAGTACAACATCGTGATTGTGTGATTAATTGCTATACACAGTATTTTGACAGACGAGATTGACTGCATAATGAGATTTAGACTCACATTGAAATGGACTCGCCCGATCGAACTATTTCAATAAACAATTCATGACACACAGGGAGGAGAACAGTATTTTCACATTTTCATACTTAAGTAATATTCAGTGACACTTGACGAGCCAATTCCTATATATACGACCCTATACAAAACTACATTATCTGGAGACTATTTAATGTTGAACAGTTTCGTTTTTCTCTCGAAAACATCAAAACAAACTTGATTTTTAAAGTCATTCAGGGTTTTAATAAAGTACTCGTTTCATTTTGTTATGGGGCGCTGCCCTTAATAAAGAAGAAGAAGAAGTAGAAATGGACTAATCTATTGCTGTAATTTGAGCACGGTCTGGTTGCATGTTGTGGCCTTTTGGTATTTTAGAACCAAGATAAAGAGTAATTTAAGCGTTATTTTTGAAATAAATTTATATAAACATTTGTAGAGGCTCAAACTCTACGTCAACCGTCACCCCAGCACTCGCCACCCATAAAAAGTAAAATCAGACGCCTACATCATGGTACAGGGCTATATGTCAATGTACTAGAAAGATCTAAATTTCCAATGAAGATTAATATTGAAGCCAGTTATCAAAACTGTATTGGCCGGAATGGGAGATGGGGTGGGAGATGGGGTGGGAGATGGGATGGGTGAGGGGATGGGTGAGGGGATGGGTGAGGGGATGGGTGAGGGGATGGGTGAGGGGATGGGTGAGGGGATGGTGAGGGGATGGGAGAGGGGATGGAAGATGGGAGGTGTCAACATGTTTCCTTAGAAATATGAAAGGGAAAACAAAAAGTAAGAAAAAGGTTTCAGATACAAGTGCAACTATGAAATCAGTTACTGCAGTAACAGATTTGTCAGTCCTCATATCCGCAAACGGTAACCTTAACTAAACGAGTCTGACTAAAATATAACCAAGGCAAACTGTCCATGATGAAAAGACAATGTATAATGTTTTATATTATTTATCTGAATACCTGCCAGTAGATATCAAGGTCATCGGTATTTCACTCAAATATATTGGAAATTTAAAAATAACATTCATGCTCAAACTAACATTATACTACCTAACACCCTCAAAATATCTTTCCACTCTGAAAATGTTTATTTGCCAATAAACACTTCGCAGCGTCTATAACTGACCACCAGGAAACCACATATGAAAACTGCTAACCATCTGACAATTTTAAGCGTGCTCAAATATGGGCGCCAAAACTGATAATTTTTAATTGCAAAATGAAATAATAATTTCGTTATAACCACCGGTTTCTGAAATGATCCGGTACTGTGCATGCTCGACAATCAAAATAAAGACAATTGAATTTGAGTGCATGTAAAATCTTGTAAAGTTTTGTCGTATTTTTGCGTATTTAGAATCGTATAGAGTGGTGCACTAAAACGTTGCTTTCGTGCCATCGAAAACAAAGGTACGCAATGGGCGCATCAGACATAGGGCTACCCCAAGTTATCTTCTTTTCTATTAAATCCTACAACTAGATTAACTTTCGCGTTAAAGCTCTTAGCCTTCAATGATGTTTCGAAGACTTCATGAATACAAACTATCAATTACAAGCATGAATGACGACATTCAATTTGAAACCCTTTTTGCTTTTGAGAGTTTGGCAGTACAATACTAGCACGAGTGATCACGCAAGAGTGACCATTAATGAACTTTCCAGCACATTTGAATGTAATGTTGATGACTGTTAAATACCATTAGTTTATTCTTCAAAACTGACGGTTTTGGACTAACCATTTATTAGTGCATTCCTGCAAGCGGATCTGAGGCCCCAATTTCAGGAGTGTCTAAATGTGAGTATAACATCTCAGCAAGTAATTGCCTGGACGGTTGTCTTGCGGTGCCGATCCTCCTCCGTTCAGAATAACAACCACCCCCCCCCCTCCCCTTCATGTTTGCAATTGCCATGTATGTACAAAAACGTCATAAGTTGCCGGGCTAGAATGATTGTATCCCTCCTTAGAATGGTACTTATCCGTTTAACTGCTGGTGCCCCCTTCCCACCCCAACCTTCGACCACAGTGACAAATTACTGCCTGTATACTTGGTTAAAATTAGCTGATTGTTGATGATAGAACTAAGATAATGGTGTGACTTAAAATGTCTAGTAAAGTTTCTTGCGGAGTACTGTACAGTTCTGTGAGGGGAGGGGAGGGGAGGAGGAGGCGGGTGTGGAAGTGCACAGATAATACATAGACATTCCTACTTTAAAGAAAAATATAGCTACGATGACATTCAGATCACATAAAATATCATTTCTTTCTCGCTCAAACAAATATGCTGAGATCTAAATTTGCAGATACAAATGAGAGTTTCTGAGAAATAGGCAGCATTGTTACCAATTCTCGTCATACATATGACAAAAGTTAACCCTGGAGGGTCACAGTGAATTGAAATAACATAGACCCCTCTGGAGTTGAACAATTCAATTAACCCTTTCACCTATTGGAGCAGTCTACCCAACTCATGAATCAGTAACCATATACGAAACGAAAACATGATATTGAAAACCTCATTGTGCCAACATTGACGCATACCGCATGAGAGTTGGTGCTTAAAATTCAAACAATGCTAGTATTCTAAGGTAATACAGAAGTAATTTATTAACATTTAAGACAACGCAAGTTTTGGTTAGCTTAACGTTGGGGCCGATACCACAGCCAAGTCTTTTTGTCTCATCCAACAAACACGTACCCCGTACTCTATGAACTATCTTAGTCACTGCCCCCCCCCCACCACCCATGTGGCTATCCTACCCAGTTCATATTGTAACTATAATATTCCCAAATGCTGCCCCTACCCCCCCCCCCCAGCCCTACCCCCCCAGCCCCTTCTTTCTCTTCACGTGCTTGAGTAGCATACTTATATACCAAACTTCGAGAAAGAAGACCATAAATGAAAGAAGGATAACAACGATAAAGAAGAAATTTTTATGACGATAGTACCTGATTGATCTTACAATTATTGTTGTTCGCGTTCGTCCAAGTGATCGTTGTTTTAATCTACCATAACTTATACTTTACCCTCATCAATCATTCGAAGATCAACAATAAACATATAGCCAATACCTATCGGTAACAATAATAAAAATAATGCAGAAAAAAGTCATGGTTTGGGTCAAAGGAAGTTAACCTCATGAACAGATGGAATCAAATACGTAGGTCATGTGACGCTGATGAAAGATCAAAACCAATATTTCATACGACGAGAGAAATAATTTTCCACTTTCACGATGTGTTGAAACGAATCGTAATATATGTACAATAACATCAATGAAAACATTCAAGTAACTTACCGAAGGGGTTGGTTGTGCGTTAACACAGCCAAAGAAGGCGACAACGAGTAAGATAAGGAATCGTGCCATGATGACCACTGATGTTCCTATCGAAAAATCTGTCGTTTCGAGAATTCTGATCACAATGAAGAGAGATGTTGTTGGGAATGTTCTCACCAAGGCGTTGTCACACTATATATATGGCTTGTCACAGTTATACTGTTTCCCCAGGTACGCGTTTGTTTTTGTCTTCGTGCCATGAATCAACATGGAAACAAGACTGGGACGGCTGTGGTGATATTGATGCACCTGTTGGAATCGCCTATTTTAACTTACAGGGGTGTAGTTTTCAAGTCCTTTCTGAATGGACTGGGGAACATCACCAGACAGACTGGTTGACCCTGGAAATCTCTGATTGAACTGATTCGGGAATTAGGTGCTTAGTAGATATTTCAGACACCACAGCTGAGTCTAGTAATAACTGGCTCTCTCAAATAATATGAAAGCATTTCTAAGCTATATATTTCAGATACCACAGCTTAGTCTAGGAATAGGCTCTCTCAAATAATATGAAAGTATTTCTAAGCTTTATATTTCAGACGCTCCAGCCCCCTTCCCGGTGGCCCCTCTCACCTGAAGTTCGCGACTTACAGTCATGCCATTTTTTGGCATCGATTATCACTTACAATAGAAATGCTGGTGTACATGCACCTCTGGGGGTGAAAGTCAGTGGTCGATGAGTGCGAAGCTATAAACAACCAATTTATGCCAAAAGCGTTCATCGTCAGCTGGTAATAGGGTGCAAAGAGTTTTTCGTCTCATTGCTAAGGGTACGGTAAGTGAAAAAAGGTTAGGTGGTGTTCTAGACCACGGGTTCATCCCTTATTCCCTTTGTTTCATCGTTCGTTTAATTTGAAGTGAAATAGCTTACAAACCGTGCGTGAAATATCAATGTTTCAAGCAAAATCATCGCGGAACATGTTCGTGTACCAGCCTGCGGCTCCATGGTGCGTAGGGTGTACGCCTTTTCAACACTACACAATATAAAAATTTACATAACACTGCAGGTAGACCTTATTATAGACGTAAATAATAGCCTAAATTTGCCTCAGAATTCACCATTTCACGTCTGTACATGTGATTTTGGACCACACCCATCCTATTGTTTCTTGAATCCTACTCACGCTCTTGAATTTCCTCTCCCCCTTCGATAACATGTTGTTTCGGATCAGATGCCGTGTGGTGATTTATTATACCCATCGTTTGAACTGGGGGTGGGTGTGGGGAACGGGAGAGATGACGGGAAGGTCCACCAATTAAGCGCTATATGGCCCTATAAGTTGGGGGGGAGCGCAACCACATGTCTTGTACGCTTGTTTGCAGGAAAATTAAATGTGTGCAATCTCCCAAGTGGAATGAGATTTTGCTTCACTGTTTGGGAAGTTCAATTACAGTTATCTTTAACACGTTAAACCCAAGTTGATGGTTAGGTTTGTGTATCCTTTAATTAACTACTTTTTCCTTCGTCTCTTTGGGTTTTTTTCTTGGTGCAACGGTGGATAGGCAGAGGCACAAGAGAAAGGGAGGGTCGCTCCGGACTGAGCCGCTGAGGGTTGAAATGGAAGGGGTATCAGGGAAGGTCAATTTGAGGGCAGGGTTTACTCTTGCTAGATACACAAACAAGGTCAAATCCTCAGCCATGTGATCAACATGAGTCTATTATTAATGACACGTTAGATGATCCGTCAGACATCCTTGAAGATCGCCATCGGGCACCTGGGGTTCATAAACATGAGCTAGTTCGATGGTTTCACTAACGATTATAGCCTTTGTTTGCCTAAATTACCAAGGGTACAATCTCAGCCTTCGTATTTTTTTTTATGTTCCGCGGTTCCTTGGTCAGATCATGGAGCTATCACCGAATCGGTGATAGCTCCATGGTCAGATCAGTGAGTTGTTATGGAACAACTCCCTGGTCAGATATCGGTAGCAGGTGGGAAACATTAACGAATTGCTCATGTTTCTGAAAGCTTTGTTCCCGATTCGGAGACAAACATGATATATTTTATCTTTCGGCCTGAAAACGTCAACTTCTGGCCGAGGTCACAGGGTGATTCGTCCTTCATTGAAACTTTACTTCGCTTGGAGTGTCCAGGCTAGAAAGTAAAGCCGTCAGGGTCTCATCATGTATATATAACCTCAAGGAAAATACATTATACATTAGGATACTTTCATAAAAAGAAAAAGGATAGAAAAATGAAACTTTCAGACAGTTTCTAAATAACTAGAAAGACACAAACAGGATTAAAAAAAGCTTTTTATTTTTTAATAAAAAAATCTCGATGCTATGCAATGCTAAGATCCATTGTTAGCCATGGGCTTAACAGTCAAGTTTTCTTCCTTATATCAGCTATAATGAACAGAGAATTGAAGCTCTTGAAATTGATATGTTGTATATTTTACATTCATTATTAATAACAATTGTAATAACAATAAGATGTCTCAAGACGACGAAATATTAAGAACCGGATGGAGTCATAAACTATACTTGCTCGATCATCAGTGGCGTCGCCAAGGGGTGGCCTGGGGTATGGTTACCATATTTGTTTTTGAAAAAGCAGGACACTGATCCGCGTCCTACACTGATCCGCGTCCTGGTGGAGGGGTTTAAGGGGAGGGGTGGCCCCTCCCCTTTGGAATTTTTTTTGTTTCTCATAGGTGCCTAGATGCAAAATGGTGCAATCTAAATCACTCTAATAGGGACTCAGGGAGGTCCCAAACTTGAGTGAGTTATGGTTTGGCTCCAAGTCTAGTAAAAAATTAACAAAAAGTGTACTGTGCCACAGGGCAGATTGGAGTCCAAAAAATCTCCAAAAAAAACAGTATACATTATGTTACACACGTGGTTTTATGGAACTATATGTTAGAATGTACATCCGCTTCTTAGTTGTGGATGGTCAAACCGTTGCAACCGCGGGTAAGTTCATCTCTAAGCTACGTCTGTATATATATAAGACGGAGAAACAGGGGCGGTGGAAGAGAAATAAATCGTAGGAGGGGGGGGGTTTCCGGCCACAAATATACCAGAGGACTACAATGGGCTTGTTTTAATTACAAGAATGGGAAACGGGGCTCTCCATTGTAATAAAAGGCACCTGGAGTATAACATAGGCCGACGTTTGACTAAAGAAATGCTGGTTCCGGGGGCTTCGCTTCCATGACCCCAAGATGGCTTTGATATACAATTCATTGAACATCGCTTCAAAAGAACAAGAAATGTCTGGAAACGCTGCAGCTGAAGTACCCAATCGATCCCCACCAAGAGTTAGAACAGGCAATACATGTACCTGTCCTGTAAATCCTTTTTTTCTGAGATGTGGTGTTTGTCCTATTTAGTCGCCACAAGCGAACGCGAAATAATTATCGACAAATGCTAAAGCTTCTGGGGGCTTCACCTTCCCCCACCCCCCTACCCACATCCTCCACCCCGGGCTTCGATAGATATTTTTTTTTAAACATTATGTAGTTTATTATGATGAGAAAATTGCGCAAATGTCTGTAATGTCACCAGTAGCGTAGCCACGGTGACGAGGAGGGGGAGACGCCCCCAAATATTTGTCACCCCTCCCTTTTAAAATGTCACATTTTGTTTTGAAAATAGTTCATAACTACCCCCTGAAAAAGCACTCCCCCACCCCTTCCGCACCCCCCCCCCAAACAGAATTCTATAGCTTTCATGCATGGAGTACTGCTTTCTTTCAAATTGATAATGGTTATGCAACCATGACTTATCCAATGAAAAGAAATAAGTTTCTGTCCTAGAAAAGGAATATTTAAGGTATATATGCATCCAGATGACAGGCGGATCGATTAATTCGTTTCTGTTTATTTGCTCACCATTATATATTTTTAAATTCATAGATACCGGTCTGTCCCCGGTTATCAGGGTCGTCTGGTAACCTTACCCTATTATTGGACATTTCTGTACAGTAAGTGTCATATATATTGCATACAAACACATACACAAAGCCCCTGAAAGTCTCTCAAACTTTTCTAGAGCACCTTTCTGCAGTTTAAAGGCATTGAAGACTCGCCCCAAATGCCGCGCTCTGAAAAAGTTAACTTTCCGTTGCTTGCAAGTGAAGTTTTTCTCTTGTCGCTACAAAATGCAGACAGTGATGAAACGTGATACCTTGTTATCTTTAGCTGGACCTGAGATGTCCATCGCTGTATCGTTTGTACAGTGTGCTGTGGGCAGCGGTGTAACGATGAGTCTGGGGTTCCCTGGGTCCAGGGATCAGGAAGGGCCCCCCTGGCTGCTGCCCTGGCTGAGAATCAACCGATGTGCGCGCAGCGCACATCACGAGCGCGGAGCGCGAAGTCCCAAAAGCGTGGGTCCAGGGCCCGCCTTAGGGCCCTGGAAGCTCTGGGGTTCTACAAGCTCTCTGGTGCAATCTAAGCCGTATATGGAACATTTCGTGGTGATTTTATCGACTGAGATTTGGAGGAAAATCTGCGTTCATAGACACATTTTTGGTCCGCCTTGTCTGTCATACTGGGAACATGAAAAAATGTGTTGCAAAGCTAGAATACATTAAGAGATTGAAAGGACAATAAGACAGCAGTTGCAGGGGCATATGATTTATGACGAACGTATTCACGCACAGAAAAATATGTCCATTGTCTCGTTTATAGTTTCTTTTCCAACGAAAACGTGCCGTTTCAAAAAAAAAGAAAAAAAAAGGGTACCCCTCTTCTAAGTTCTGTACATCAGTGCAGCGGGGCCCCCTTTGGTCGGGGGCCCCTGGGTTTGCCCCGTCCGAGCCCATAGGCGTTACGCCGCTGGCTGTGGGTATTGACCGCAGCTGTATGTACTGACTGTACACTAAGTGTCTAATTACCGACGGTAGCAAGCCGTGTGTGTATTTTCTGGGATCGATGGTGGTGTATAACACTTCTGTTACACCTCATTCGAAAGTAAGTCAGATTACCGGCATGAGACGTTTCTTTGTGCGCGAGTCTTCACACCCTTTAACCAAAGCGCTGGAATTCCAGTGAGGTGCGCAATGGGGGGGGGGTAAGGGGAGGGGGTGGAGGCAAATTGGAAGAAACGTTCAGTCGGAGAATCTTTTAAATACAATCGGGAAAAATAGATGGGTGGGGGAGGGGGGTTCCCAGGGAGGGGGGTTCTAAGGGCATAAGAATTAATGCAAGGACTCAAGGCAAATCAGGTATTTTAGAAAGGAGGGATTTTGGTTAATTGAGATCGTCTGCAATGAAGAGGGGTGTGGCGATATTTCCCCAGAATAAATCAAACCTGTAATGTCAAATGGTGCATTTTAAGGCATGTTTTAATTATAAACTTCAATTTTTGTGTGAAGATGAAAATTGGGCAAGGGGAAGAGGTTTACCTATGAGCATTTTCAGCTCATTTAATTCTTCCAAGAGTGAAAGTAAAAAAAACTTGTTTGAATGTTTTCCCCAAAGGGCAATCTCTTAACCCACCCACCCAACCAACCACCCTCAACCCCATTCTCAGAACACACAACTGATTAGAAACATTCAATAAAATAAAAGACATGTTCAGTACAACAAATCCAATTTCCTTAATTTTATTGTTATTTCAATTCATTCATGCAGTTTGTGTCGTTATGTTTAAAATGAAAAGCAGTAAAGCATAATCATATTCATATACAGTAATTATAATGGAAGTACAAAATATACAGCTTATATCAAGAAGCTTAAAGAAGGAATGGCATAGAATAAACAAAGACAAGGGTAATGAAAATTGGAAGACATGAAAAACATCTTCATTAAATATTTGTAAAAGGCAGGTATTTAGTAAAATTTGTAGAATTTCTATATTTGATCAAGCATGTAGATAAAAAAAAACTGAAGCATACTTTAATTTGTATCAAATGAATATGGAAGACTAGTGATTGCAGATATAGGCTTAATTAATTCTATAGGAAGCAATTAAGGCACTTTTAATTAATTGATATCAATTATTTCTATCAGTATACATCAATTCATATAAACAAAAGTAGCATAACCATTAATTATAACTTTCACATAAATATAAACACACAGCAAATCTTCCACTGCCTTTTGCAAATTTGAAAGTTATTCATTTATTTAATAGTAGAAACAAAAAATATGTCTGCGTAGCATTTATAATGGTCTTACCCCAAAATAATTTTTGATCAGTGCAATCTTTGAGCATTAAAATATAAGATCCAAATATCAGATCTGTTTATGTATTTTGTGTCATATATTAATAACAGTTCACCTGATTGGGTAGAAACAAGAAAATTTAACACTTCGTTGAAGGACAAAGCATTTTACCATGTAACCAACCATAGTAATTACAGATTTTTTGCTTCAAACTGAAGATAAGGCACATATTAAACATTAGTTAGTAAAATATACCCTTGCGTACTCTAGAACTTGTATCCATGGAGGATTTGTGAAGTTTTTGCTTGAAATACAGTAAAAATAAGGATGGGTTTTTATCGTTTTATGATCTACTGTTTAAGTACCATATCACAAGGATAACTTCACACAGAATTTATGTCTTGATATGTACTAGTTCAGCGAAATAGTAAACTTTGACCATTAAGGTCTTTACATTATTTATCATTAAAATATATGCTATAATTGATGATAACATTGATGATAATGTCATGTCAGATGTTTACTTAAAATTGAGTGCATCATAGAGATTTAGAGAGAGGGAAAAAATTGTGCAACCACTATAAAAACATATTACAAGGATGTGGTGTTCATGTTAAACGATGCAGAAACTTTGTAGAAAATCAATATATTACTCCTATTTGACAATCTATATTATTAATTCTAAAAATATTCATAATTACGAGGTGTATTATCATATACACTGTTGTATAGTCACTCTTAGCACAACCAGGAATGTTCCTACATTACTCACTCACCTCTTCCAACCCCCCCCCCCCCCCAACCAACTTAACATTCTGCAGATGACTAAATAATCAGAATCAACAACCAAATTAGTTGCCGGTCTTGAGAAACCCCCCCCCCACCCCTCTTTTGTCATGTTTAACAGATCTCCAGAACCAACGGACTATCATTAAATAGTAAGGATACGGTTATCTACTGAATGCTACCATTATAGCCCATCGAGATGTTGTTAATGTTTTTTGTGCTTCATAACAACTGTTTATTATTATTATTAAAGGCTGATGTCAATTCACAAATCATTCGGAGATAACATGTTGGATTCCGTAGCTACCCTGTCCTATATTGTCATCAAAGTTTTGCAGATAAAGAGCTTGCTAACCCTTCCTTTATCCCTTCAAATGTAACAGTAATGTTTCATCAATTGGGAACAGCAACATTTTACCTTTTACATTCATGCAGCCTGCTATCATATCACTCCTCCACAACTTGTACAGCAGTGTTTTCAAACAAGACAAAGAACAAACCATTCATTATCTTATTAATTAATTAATTAACAGTTCTTATGTAGCGCAACTTACAATAAAGTCTCGCCGCGCTGTACTTTACCCTGGTCATTGGTAACTTGTCACACCTACACACCAAAGTGTGCACAATTCAAACAATCTCTCCTGGGGCACTACAGTGCACCACAGCCACGTGTCCCATTGGGGACTTCCCATAGGGTGCAGCCACAAACTGGCGCACGCAACTATATTTTTAAGTCCCCATTTATACACCTGGGTGAAGAGAGGCAATGGAGATAAAGTGCCTTGCCCAAGGACAAAACGCAATGATCTGGCCAGGGCTCGAACCTGTAATCCTTAGATCACAAGTCCACTGCCTTAACCACTTGACCCCAACGCCCTCTTATGATTGAGGTGTAGGGGTGTTAGGAAGGGGTCAGATGGGAAGGGGGTAAATGATGGATTTGTTCATACTGGGGGGGGGGTAAACTTCATCACAGTGTGACTCTCAGCATTCACTGTAAACTTAACTGTACTGTTCCAACGGTCTCAAGGAGGGATCCACCTTGTTGAATGGATTACATGGAGGCACCAGAGTTATCATCTTAGACATCTGTGAGGTTCTCTTATGTGGTGACCCCTCTGGAAGAACTGGGAAATACCTGAAAAACAAGAAATGCATAGGTAATATATAAGAAATGCACACAGTCATTTTCAGCTGGAATGCCCTGATGACATCGTTTTCTCTGTTGTTGCCAGAAACTTCTCTTTTATCGCAACTTGTAAAAATATGTTCAGAATGTAGAAAGAATGAAATGTAGATTTACATTCAATGTTTACATTTCTTTGTAACAAGTTCATACTTGCTGTTAAAAGATACTCAATGACCACAAATTTAAGTTACTACCAACATCTTCTCAAGAGATAATTCTGGGCAGATATTGAAAAACAACCAGCCGGAATAATTTGTAGATCAGGCTGGAACTGGAGCTGGATAATTTTTATTATCTTGCCGGATGGTCGGACCAGATATCCAGTGCATCCCTAATCAGAGCAATTTTCTGTCTGACATTGAAATGGCCGTAAAAGAGAATGAATTTTGGGACCATTTTTGCTACTGCTCAAATTCATTTCATCATTTCATCGTCACTGAGTTGATGATACATTTACTCTACTTATCTCACAAAATGTGTCACCTTGCAACTATTACTTGATGCACCTTTATCAGCTACATAGTCATACAAACATGACTAATATGTGAGAGAGCATAAAACAATAATGTCAAACATAGTCAAACTACTACTGATGGCACTCACCTATGGGTCCTGGCTGTTGTCTGTGGTGATGGTACTGGTACATTAGCATTGGCAGGAAGGTTGCTCTCGACTTGGGTGCATCCAGTGTAACCAGGTATGTTTGGACGACTGAAAGAAAAAGAGAACAGGTTTTGGGTAGAAATATTTGATAACAAGTTTTCAAGAAAGTTATGTGATCTCACAACTTTACACAAGCTCTTTTTTTGTCAGCCAATCAAACTTAAAAAAGTTAACAAAATAGTTGGTCAAATAATGATACTTTAACATCAGGCTCTTTCAATCTGATGACAACATTTTTGTTCCATGCAAAAGCAGGTGTGTAAACATACTCACACCGATGCACTTGCAATCGAACCTATAGTTAGCGACATCACTTGACATTTGCAAAAGTTTTGGTCAAATTGATGATTTGACCAGAAACCATCACTAGCAAGGTCAACAGTGTTTTATGAAGACCAGTAGTGCCCTTGCAATCAAAACAAAAAGTCATTAGCATTATTTAAAGCTGATTTTTACCTGCAGAATATGCAGGTATATTTCATCCAGAAACCATCATTATCATCAAGGTCAGTATTCTTTTTATGAAGACCAGTACTGTAGTTGCCATCAAACCTAGTCAGTTCTATAATTTAGTACTTGGCTATTCTTGCAGAATATGCAGGTAAGATCAGTAATTGTCATTTGAATCAGACCTCATCAGTTTCCATCACTTGATGCTTGCCAAACCTGCAAAATATGCAGGTATATTTTGATCAGAAACCATCATCATCACGGTCAATTGTCATGTATGAAGTTCAATTACCATCAAACCTAGTCAGTGCCATGATTATGATGCTTGCAAAGTAGGTCAATTTTTTTTTAAATAGAATGCACACAAAAACATCTTGCATATTTGGTTTTGATAGTCTGTAGCAATTTTTTCAAATCACATACCAAGTATCTTTCAAAATGTGATTGCTACAGTATTAATCAAACTATGACAACATTTTAATTGAATGCCACTTAATTAATAACTTACAATCCATAACAGTTTTGCAGGCAGTATACTTAGGTTTCACTAGTATTTACTCAAATACAATAACTCCAAGCGAACAGAGACCAACATACAACCTATGACGAGAATTAGGCCATAAAACCATAAGTTGCACTTTTCAGCTCTCTTGACCTCGACTTACTGAAACTTTATCTCTCCTGCAAACAGACTGAGATCGGTGAGTTTTGGTGAGTTGATTTGTTCACACCTTGACATGTCTGCCTTGAACTGCCCATCATTTTTGCCAGGACTACTTGTAAGAGATTGCTATTGTTTGATACTACCGTAGAATTACATGTATACAACATGTACAGCGCATAGAACCATCTCCATTATAGCTATTAATCTGCTGCAGATTTTAGTTACACATATTTTGAAGAGATGAGATTGTGGAGGTTCTAGATACTCTTAAGTTTAGGATTCTTATAAAGATTTTTGATATGAATTCTTTTGTTCTTCCCAACATATATTTTAACTATTGCCGAAGTTTGATTGATTTGCACCGTACAAGTCTATAAAACATTCGCATTATCCAGTTTATGGTTACATTATTATTGTGACCGTATAGCATGCAGATGAATATGTGCACTGCACGAAAACTGATAGTGATTTGGCTCCTAGCTGTGTGATGAGTCACGTTATAGATGGATAGGCAGCTCAACTAACGTGCTAAACGATGGGACTCATCACTCAGCTAACCAACTGGAAGAAACCTGCTGTTCAGCCCAAACAGCGTTTTTTTTTTTGGGGGGGGGGGTGGAACCTATAGCTAATGAACACTCTCACGGCATGCAAAATTCTCTTCATTATTCAATGCAGTTGCCAATAATGCAAGGCATAGTTTCAGCTTCAATGCATAAAGCAAACTTAAATCATTTTTCTGCATTTATTCCTCAATTTTTAGCAGTGAATTTTCACCATTTGAATATTTTATCGCCAAATGAAGATGAAGGAGCAAGAAATTAATCCATTCGGTTCTCAACACGTTGTTGCCCGGACAAAGTCTCATATATTATTACTAATAGTGTGCAAAATGCAAATTTCATCCCTATTAACTGAAACAAGACTGGTGTACCTAGTAAAAGCCCCTCTGATGGGGTCTTTAAGTATCAAACAACTTATAAACAACTTGTTCACAATCCGCTGAAAAAGCTTCTTTTATACACTCACTGTGCAGTGTCCGTATATTTTGGGATGCTGGTACGCAGAACAGTAGAGGGTAGAAATATTCTCTGTGGATGATCTCGCTCGCCAATTCCACCGACAAATCCATCGTAGCAGGGAATCTGATCATTTCTTCTGTTAACACTACAACTACAAAGTAAGGAAAGATATTCAAAGATAAAAGAAATCACAGATCAAAACACGGTGTTACGATTCTGTGTACACTTACAAATATAACTGTCAGAAAATGAACAACAGCAAACTGTAAAATTATAAACAATTTGAAGAGATCACAGAAATATTGGACTATAATGAGAATCCAGAATTCAAAGCATTGACCACACAATTACAAATCCTGTTTTAAACCAACTGAGCTATCCAGACCTTGGTTGGTGACGAGCCATATATAACCATTTCTTTTCAAGTAAGTTTGTACGTCAGGAACGGGGTGGAGATGGTCCTGACTCCTGAGTAGGTTTCATTTCAAAAAAATAATTACACAACCTTCTCATCACCACATTAGGAGTATATTAAATTAGGATATAAAGATGTATAGCATTTTTTGTACATAAAACTTTGTTTATTTATTTATTTTTTATTTTATTTACAGTATCTTTATAATAAGCAAAATGTATGAAATTCAAGTGGATTTCCAAAATTCGAACAACAAAGTAAAAACTGTAACAAATGTCTTAGTTAACTGTTTGCCTTAGATATTTCTTTATTAGTTTCTGTGCCACTTAAAATATTACATAGTTGATTCTGATGTGTTTTTTTCATGTGACCTCTGAGGTTCTTTGTGGAAAAACAATTTGCTGTGGATGGGGAGGGGAAGGAGTGGAGAGAGACATCCGTCAACACAGGACTTGCAATCCTGAGTTCATTAACTCCAATACCATCCTAGCTAAATGTCTTTGTTTTTGTTTTTATCAATTTCTTATAAATTTCCAGTTAGTTTTCTGCTCTTGATTTTCTTGTTTGTTTTCATATCATAAAAACAATGTTCTTGAAATCTCTTGCCTTCCAATCAGGGTTGTTTCAAATGAAAATGGTGGGTGATCTTTTGTTACATGGTAAGCCAAGGTACTGTGGCACTTCTGACTGGCACCCCAGGGGCGGATGCAGGATTTCTGACAGGGGGGGTCTGACTGGTCCAGTCGCGCCCGAACGTAAGACTATCTAAGCGGAGCGCCACCATCGGTTGGCGCGGAGCGTACCAGAAAATTTTTGGCTTTACAAACCCCCCAGATGGCCGGAAACGGCACTTCCCGACTATTCTAAGCTGCATGTATCTAGCCTGAAAATATGGATCTCATGTCTGCAATTTCTCAATTGATGAGAAAAAACAATCTATGAAATATGGTAATACATATCAGATGAGTTGAGATGATACAAAAATCATAATGCCTTTAGCCCCCAATCCCCCTCCCGTTCAGTCACCACTGTTTGGTGCAGGGCCGGATCCAGGATTATGGAAGGGTGAGGGGTTTGGCCTCCAGTGATCCTAGGGTCTAAGGGGCAGTGGCGGAGCTAGGGGTATTGGTCAGGGGGGGCGAGAATGGTCTGTAGGGGCGCTTCCGACACTATCTAAGCGGAGCGCCACCATTGGTTGGCGCGGAGCGTACAGAAATTTTTGGAGTAAAGATACACTCTAGATCGCCGGAAACGACCCTTTCCGGGCCTTGCTAATTTGCAGATAAACGAAGAATAAATATGTGTTATCGCCATTTGTCAGAAAATTACACCAACAAAATGTGACAAATGTCAATAGGTAGATGAGAGCGCAATAAAAAAGTCAATAATCGCGAATAAGTAAAAAGTGGTAAAAAGCTGAAAAGGGCGCCAGCAGTCCATTTGAGTCCGTCAGGGGGGGGGGGGCATCTGCCCCCCTGACTGTATGGACGCTCCGCCACTGCTAAGGGGGGTGGGTTTCCCTCTATCCATTGTGAAATTCTCTTTTTTTTCTCTCTCTTTTTTTTTCTCTTTTTTTTTCTCCTTTTTTTTTTTTTTTGGCCAAGAGCAGGGGGGGTCCGGACCCCCTGGACCCCCCCTGGATCCGCGCCTGCACCCCACAACCTTCCCCAGCAAAGCGATGGTTATATAGAGATTGCCACGGTCATTAAACTGAGAGTTGGGTAGCTCCACTGGTAGCGCACAGGACTTCTTAAAGTCCATGATATGAGTCCCATTCTAGACAAACACTTTTCACTATTTTGCTGTTCATGCCTAAACACCAAAATATACATATAAATTAGCCATGTATCTGACATCATTTGACGAAGACTTTGATTTTTATACACTTACAAAGCTATTGGACCTGTAACATGGAAACCATCTCTTGGTTGAAAAGAATCCCAGGACCTTCCAAGGCTCTGGAAAAAAA
>KN885248.1:39332-51087 GCA_000934455.1 Apostichopus parvimensis
AAAAGTTAGAGGGCGTGACGTCAGGCCCTCTAACTTTTACAAACCGTTATGAAACCATAGAAATGGAATAGTGTACTCCGGAAAAGATACCAAAAGCCACAGAGGGAAACACGTATGTCTGTGGGGCAAAAGTTGTCTGCATGGTTTGGTTGGAACGGATCTGTTTTCGGACAGCTTTTATCTGCCATAAAGGTGATTTTAGGATACACAACTCCTTAATCTTATGTGAATAATTTCCTGTGTAGAGGATAAATGTTCATTATGTCTTCCTTTATTATCCGTAATTAGTTCAAATAGATCGATCGATCAACACATTCCTCCGCTTTGCAAATAAATAATTTTTAAAAGAATAAAGTTTGATCTAGTACATGAAACGGAAATGAGGGTGGAAAATCTAAAAGAGTGTACGCCCTCACTATACATTACGTCAGATTCATGGAGAAAACTGCTCATGTTACATTAAGTTGAATCAATGCCATATAGGTTGGTCATATTCAGTAAATGATTCCTATTGTTTTCAGTGGGGCTATCATGTATATTAATTATAAGGTGGGGGTTAACGTAAAATTCTGAAAATGGCAATACTTCTTTAACCGTATGTCCGATTGACTTCGTAGTGGGCATGTTGGTGTAACTACTTAGTAAGTACATCTTCTTTGCAAAAACAATTTTTCTTCATTAATATTCATGAGTAGATGGGGCTTAATGGGAAGATTGTAAAAAACAGCTTGTAAACACGATATCTCCACAAACACAAGTTGAATCAATGTCATACTTGGTAGATAGATGACCAACGATGGGTAGATGTGCCTATTGTTTCTGGTTCCCATCTCATGAATATTAATGAGTGGTCAAAGGCTTACCATAAAGAAACTTGGTTCATGCTAGTAGGCAGATGCCCTGTGATGAGTAGATGGTTTTTGGTTCCTATGACATGAATATTGATGAATGGGCAGGGCTTAACGTAAAATTTGGCTCATGCTGGTATGGTGATGTTGGTACAAAATAAGCATTTTCTTCTCTATGACATAAGTATCATCAAATTGCAAAAATGGCTTTTAAACACAAGACAAAACCCAACTGTTCCATGATTTTCATCCTTGACATACAAAGTTTGTAACATTACATTCATAGAGCCAACCGTGTTGTTTGTTGTGTACATATCATGAATATTAATCAGTGATCATAAAACTCTCCATCAGATATCTCTGAAATGGTATGTCTAATTAGCTTTATACATATGTACTTGGATAATATAATATGAATACTGTATATAGATACAGTACATGCTTGTGCGATCATAAACTTTGACCTCATTAATATTCATGCATGTATCTGTTTTTGTACGAGGTCACTAAGTAGACTGTGTCAACATGATAACGTATACCTTCCTTTATTTGTTGCTGCATTAGTCAATGCATAATCCCTCTTCATTGTGGTGCGCTCAAGGTCATGATTATTACCTGCATGTATGGCTTACCACACAATGAATATATGTGGGAATCGGAACTACTAAATGTTTTCGTTTTCTGGTTCTGTTTTAAATTACAGAAAACTGGGCAAGACATCGAAAGAAAGATAACGATCATTTACCTACTTTCACTAACCATAACTCCAATCATTCATCCGTATTTGGTAAAATCCGAAATGAAACGGTAAGTGCAACTCTTTTTTTTTATCTTATGCGGAGGGACAATATGTCACAAGTATTTAACTGAATATCGGTTTGGTTAAGGGACGGTATTGGGCCAGTGACACAAATGACGTAGCCTGTTTGAGCCTCAATCGGCGATCCTGGCATAAATGGCGTAGTTTGCGCCTCAGCCTGACGAAACTTGCACCTTTTGCGATCACGAAGAAACCAACATCCATCTTTATATTTTTCTTTCTGCAAATTCCACACAGGAGCTCCAGGGGGGGAAATTCTCTAATATCACAAAGTCATGTTTATTGTTATTAGTTGTGTTTGAGACATTTTACTGTTTGTGTGTGTGATATCTTGTGTTTGATGTTTCATGTCCAATCAGCTCTTTCCTTGCTTGACGTGCAAATTGTACTGTATGATAGAAACATTTTACGATAATACTGTCTTGTAATAAAATTTCACTTTCTCTTTGCAGGACCTTCTGATAGTCTTCTTCGCTGTTCCGAAGACTGGAAGTAGATCGCTCTCAAATCCATTTAATGTGTTGTTCACATCTACCTTAAATTATAGTTTCATAATTGTTCCAGTAAGTACTCAAATTTCATTTCTACGAAAAATGTAATGATTGATGTTTATTGATCAGGAGTGATGACAGATCCATCGGAAGTGACGTAGTGGGGAGAGACATGCAAAACATTTCTCCTTCCTACACTTTTGCAATATTAAAAGTTCTTTCTCTCTCTCCCTGTCTCGCTCTTTTCTACCACTCCATTTTCCCCCTTTCTTCTTTTTTTGGGGGGGGGGGGGGGGGAGTTGTTTATTGGGGGGAGTTGTTTATGGGGGTGGGTTGGTGGGAGGGGGTGGTAAACTGCAATATCATATTCAAAACTGGAAAAAATAATCTCTTATTGATTCGTGCAAGTGAGTAAATTGACCCTTTCGCCAGGGTTCATTTTGTCGGCAAGTTTTGAGGTAACTTGTTTGGTTTACACCCTCAAATCAAAGTGATCCGTGTATTTGTTTGTGTATACCCCCCTCCCTCGTATGTAATCCTCTTCTGCATCGTCTTGATAAAGTGCTGAATGGGGGAAGGCAGAGGCCAGAAATAATCAAAAGGAAATAGAGAAAGAGAGAGGTTGAGAGGTGGAGAGACTGCAGGGAAAGATGGGTGGGGAAAGGGGGAGGTTGTATTAACCGGAATGGGACCTCGTTGATCAACATTTTGCTAATTGCTAATTCGCATTACAAACATGGAATAACATGTACACATTTATCTAGCCACATCTTCCTCTTTCTACTAAATGACACACTGCTTGTATATAATCGGACAGGGGGTTTCGATTGGGGGGGGGGGGTGGGCGAGACGAAGTTAAAACAAAATCAAGTAAGTAAATAAATAAATAAATAACAAATAAAAACAAGACGACACAAAACATTAAATAGTTATCACGAAACAACAAATAGTCTAGAAGACAAACTTGACAAAAAATAATGACATTGCATTGGACTCAAACACAAGTGACGAAAAACACCTATAGAGAGACAAGACCCAACTCAGAGACGAAACAAAACATTGCATAGGACATCTAAAAAAGTAACGGATTAAAAAGAATTGATGAGAAACACCTTTAGAGACAAGAACCAACTGAGACGAAACAAAACATAGCATAGGACTATACTAGAAAAACAACGAATCAAAAACAATTGACGAGAAACACCTATAGAGAGGCAATAACCAATTGAGACGAAACAAAACATTGCACAGGAAAATTAGAAAAGTAACGGATTCAAAGAATTGACGAGAAACACCTATAAAGAGACAAGAAACAACTGAGACGAAACATAGCATAGGACAACTAGAAAAGTAACGGATTAAAAACAATTGACGAGCAACACCTATAGAGAGACAAGACCCAACTGAGACGAAACAAACCATAGCATAGGACAACTAGAAAAGAAACGGATTAAAAGAATTGACGAGAACACATATAGAGACAAGAAAAAAGTCGAACAAAACATAGCATTCTAGGAATAAGACCAAACAAAAATGCATGCCAGACATGAAATTAAGGAGGGAACCTGTCATTCCGAACGGAAAGGTAATGTTGTTTTTTTCTATCTTTAATATCGTTGTGCAGATACGCCTGATCTTTAGATAGCGATAATGAATAAATAGTGTTTACGCAAATTCCTGGTTTTACGAAGCATCATCCGGCGTGTCTTCTTTTGTTACAGACGGATCAACGAAAAACCAATGATATACTTACGTCATATCTCATGAATATGCATGAGCCAGCTTTCATCCGAGGACACTTTCCGGTCGTACAATTACCTAGGTATTTTATAAATCTATAACATGGAGATGTATCAGTTGATTATGATGTCGGTGGAGGAGGGGTGGAGGTGGGGGTGGAGATGAGTGGATCGGTGGAGGGTGAGGTGAATGGGAGGATGATGTGTTAATGTGGAATGCGTCATGGGTGATAATTTCTTTGGTGACTGGATTCGGTGAATCCATTCTATTTTAACTGCAAAAGGGAAATATTCAGTGTAGTGTGCCACATGCATTGCAGAACATTTGTGCAAGTCTGTTACACCTATGTAGGGGTATGAGGTACAGAGGGGTGGATAGAGGAAGTAAGTTGCCCGAAACCTGGACCAAGACCTCATACTTGGCTATACACTTTATAACTATCCCCTGTACACGCACTGCTTAATTAGGAACCAGTCGTTATAGCCGTCAGTTTTATATTCCACATATCAGCCGTCTGTCTTGATTCGTTCATAAGTCTTGGTTTCCATATTACGTCTCGTATATATTTGAATTTGTGTAACATTAATTTTTTACCTTGACATTATGAGATGTTCTATTTGGTTCTGTTGCAGGAATTATGTTAGTATCAGCGTGTTGAGGGACCCATTAGAGAGGTTCATTTCTGAGTTCAATTTTGTCAAGTATGGAGATGGTCAAATTAATGCGTCCAAAATTATTGCTCACACAGCACCCGACTTCGTAAGTGATTTAAATATTTGTATGATCTCTGTTATGTATTCCTACTTAAAGTTAAGTTAGGCTTATTGATTGATGTTCAGAATGAAACCAACCAAGATTCTCCTGCAGTGATTGCCAATACGGCGAGGCATATTTGACAAAACGCAGATATGCCGAAAGGCATTTCACCGAAGCGAATTGTGTATTGTTTTTAATTAGAATTATTATTCAGTTCTATAGAATGCTCTTTAATTACATGTTAACATCTCAATTGATAATTATAGCTTGTCGTTGGGCAATATCCATAGCGGCAAAAATGGAGGCGTACAACAAAAAGCCATTTGTTAAGTCCAATAATTCGGCTGTATTTTCTAGTTGAAATTTGCATCTTAGTACACTTAGAAACCAGAGTGACCTGACTATTTAAGATTTACAGAAACTGTTAATTAGTTTGCAATTATACATTGTAACCCTTACAAGTTACTTTGAAGTGTATAACTCAAGAAATATTACCGCCTGCTCTAATTCCATTTCTTCTCTGATTTACCACATATTTGCATAACTGATAATTAAAAAAAAAAAAACTTTTTTTTCTAGCAAACTGATTTAGTCTCGGTTTTATACATGTATAATATCAGCATTGTGATATCCCCTTCAAACTAACCTCTATCCTTACTGAAATATAAAAGGACAGTTAATTGTAAATACTTTTACATTTTTGCTTGCAGTTGTTAACTCTTGATGAATGTGTTCAACAGAAGAGTCCATTTTGTAGCAGGGAGGTTGTATCCAGCTTCACGCTATCCTTCTTTTGTGGTTTCGATAAAAGATGCAGGTAAGAAAAGCAAAGCAATTCATACTTCCTCATACTCAATTCGGATCTTCTAACCTTGGCAGCTTTGTGCGCAGAATTTTTTGTGGATGCTATACGACATTGACATCACATAATAATCTAGTTAATTAGCTTGGTTAGCAGACAGTAAAGTTTCATTGCAAACTTTAAAGTAAAATTCGACAATCTTGAAACTCCACGTTGCGTGACGTGAATAGAATATCAAAGGTGGAAGAGTGGGAGAAGAGGGGGCGGTGTTGGGGAAATTCCAGAAATTAAATGGAACATTCTGAGGCATATTTATGCTAAACTGGGGTTATACTTAGGTTTAAACGCAATGTTATGCTAATAAATTCTTTGGATTTTGGAAAACTTCCCCCTACTCTGAAGGCCCCCCCCCCTCGACTGACCATAGGGGGAATGACCGCCCACCAAGACCCCTCTCATCGCGCACGCCAATGTTTTTTTTACATGAGTAAGTGGCAATAATTTTCTTGTGAATGGAAAGTTGAGTAGAAGACAAAGACATTAATAATTTTAACTCATGAACCTTTATTTTGATGAGCGAATGGACGCTGTTGTCTTTGTTAACGATTGCCATCTTATTAAATACAATGCTTTGTACAGGTTTGATAAAGATGCCAGGCCAAGCGCACCAAGCTGCTTGAAGTTGATAGGTAGAAGTATATAAGTATAAATAATTGAAACAAGTGTTCCGAAAGCCACTAAAACGCTCAAACAATGCACTCATTGGACTTCCTGTTGGTGGAAGTATAATACTTTCTGGGGAGGGGCGGTAGCGGTGGGGGGGGGGGGGAGACAGGCAGAAACTAATTTCTAGAAGATTTTTTTTTTGGTAATGAGTATGTAAGCAATGTGTGCCAATTTAGCATTTCTGGAAATGTTGTGGTCACTTAATTGTACAAGTACCGTACATGTCCTTGCTAAAATTTCGATCGGAACAAGTGGTACCTTTCAGTTTTGCTACTGTATCGGGATGACATTTCCTCTCAATAATGCAGAAATTCTACCAATTACGCCCTTCCAGAAGTTTAGGTATAACTTTAAGCCAATTCATTTATAACTTACTTTCATCTGCTGTCCTTATTATTCTTTCTTGATCTCTGTTGAGATGTAAAGTCAACTGTTATAAATATTGTTTTTCGCAGAGTAGCCAACGAATGGACTTATCGACAAGCAACGAAGAATGTCGAGGAAAAGTTTCTTATGGTGGGAGTGACTGAAGAGTTAGATAATACGATAAAACTATTGGAGAGACTCTTACCAAATATGGCTAACGGAGTTGAGAAGATCTACAATCAGAAACAGAAAGGTATCTGCAGTTTTAGACAACATTTAAAATCGTCTCTTAAGCCGGCCACGATTGAATGTGACCCAGAATCAAATAGACCGTCGTAAAGGGGATAATTGTGTGTAGTTATAGCTGGTGTTTAGGAAACGTCTTGTTTCCACTACGACTGGTAAAGAGTTTTCCAGTTGGCAGTCGGTGATCGTCGAATAGTAGCCTACGCGTCGATTTACAACGATGCATCTGCCCAGTGGAATATTTGGCATGTGTTAAAAACCAATACTCATATGGAAACGAGTTGTGGGGAAGGGGGAGGGAGGGGGGCAGTTTGGTAAGTTTCGGACAATGTTTTAATCTCTAGGATGTTCAGGAACTGCCTTCACAGTCGACCGCTGTAATCATGCACTGAAATCCACAGCTTTAATAGTATATTATAACCCCACCATCCCCAATTATCGATATTCAACTATATAGTTGCATAGGGACAATGCCTCATTAACTTCATGGGGTGGGGTGGGGGGGGGGGGTAAGCACTCGATGTATCATATCCTCTCATTTTCTGCACATTTTGTTTTACAAGCGCTCTTAATATTTAATCTTCTAACATGACTATCACTCAGTGTATAAGTTGTGTTATGATCAACCATTGATTTTCCGTTTTTTTTCTGTCCTTTCTCCCTCAGTTAACAGACAGGCTTACGTCACGCATACAAAAGAACAGCCCAGTCCAAGGATACGAGATAAATTGCTACGTATGATGTACTGGGAATACAAGTTTTACTATCACGTGAAATCAAAGTTTCTAGACTTAAAAAAGATGTTTGGCTTACCAAAAACATGAGAAGGAACGTGCGCATGTTACGAGTACAATATCATAATCATGTTCAGTCCCCACTACATTACTATGACATGGATTACCATGACACTAGATTGCTATGATATACTAGACTAATATGACACTACATACACTTTACTGTTATGATGGCACTACATTACTATCACACTAGCTTACTATGACACTATAGATTACCACCATTACACTAGACGTTAATATGGCAGTAGATTACTATGACACTAGATGACTATGACACTATAAATTGCTTGACACTATAGATTGCTATGACACTAGATTACTATGACACTGTAGATTGCTATAGCACTAGATTGTTACGGCAGTTGATAACTATGACACCACATTACTATGACACTTTAAATTGCCTGACACTGAAGATTGCTATGGCAGTAGATTACTATGATACTGTAGATTACTATGACACTGTAGATTGCAATGACACTATAGCTTGCTATGACATTGTTATAGCACTAGGTTGCTATAGCACTAGATAGCTATGGCATTTCGTAGCTATGACACTAGATTGTTATAGCACCAGATTGCTATGACACTAGATTACTATGACACTGTAGATTGCTATGACATTAAAGATTGCAATGATATTGTTATAGCACTAGATTGTTATAGCACTACGTTGCTATAACACTAGATTGCTATGGCATTTCGTAGCTATGACACTAGATTATTATGACACTAAGTTGCTATAGCACTAGATTGCTATGGCACTGGATAACTATGACACTATAGATTGCTATGACACTATATATTGCTATAGTACTAGATTGCTATGGCATTTCGTAGCTATGACACTAGATTATTATGACACTAGATTACTAAGTCTCTAAATTATTCTATTGAACATCCTATCAGCTTTTCTCTTGCCTGCACACATAAGATACCATTATAGCTGGTTATTATACTTTAAGGTCAACATTTGACATCTTACATAGGTATAATGAGATAATAAACCCGTTCCAGCTGCACATATCTAGCTGAAGTTAAATGTATTTAATAGAAAGATTCTAGTTCAAACCCAACCAGCTGCCTCAATGACACGAAGGTATAATTTTACGCGGACGATGGGACGTGATTCCAGCTATATGGGGATTAATTCACAAAAAGCCGGTTTACTATATATACTGAGTTATATGTTGATACTGCTTGTCATTTTAGTCACATAACAGTGTATAGTTAGCTTGATTAGTCAATTTTGATTTTAAGCAATGAATTTCTTTTCTATTTTATATATTTGCTCTTTCTACTTTGTTGTTTTGAGTTGTCTCTTTCTCATTCCCCAACTTCCATAGCTACGGGGTTTCTCAAACTAATCAATTCATATCTAAGTTTGGGGCAATGTTCGGTGCAGGCTGGTTAAGTTTGTCGACCAACGCAAATTCGTCAGCTGCAAAATAGTTTGTGGGGAATACCGTCATTGCCAATTTATAATACATGTTCTCAAGTTGCTAACATTAATACTACATTTATTTGCGAACATAGCATTATAAAGATAAAACAATTCTCAGACAGCAAGCCGGGTCATCTGTATATATCTCTGTATGTCGAAGTTTAAAATTTAATCATGGTAATTTCGAGTAAAATCGAGTGCTGCACAGCAAGTTGAGCGTTAATTTCTTGTCGCACTGTGAATAATATGAAAGCACGGGATGACAAACTGTAATGGACAACGCATAAATATTATGGATTATTATGTCATCGCTCCCACAGGGAGGATAAGATATTAATTGTAGTTCGTTTGTCAGTTGAGCCTATTGTGGCTCAGTTGCCATCGCAACGGCTGTTATGGTAATAGTGTTCCGTAGTAGCTGGTCTCGGGGGAGGGGGCTGGGGGTCATCCATGGTAGGGAAACATATCCGGGGGAGGTGTTCAAAGCTGTCCGTCTGTATGTGCGTGCGTGTGTGTCTGTTACATCGGTAATTTCGTGTCAAATACTCCTTCAAATGACCGTGGGATGAGTTCCCTTAAACTTAATTGGTAGGAAGGTGCCCTATGATGGGAATTTGCGTCTCGCAGACCCTCAGAACGAAAGGTCAGAGGTCATTATAGTAACATGTGGGTTTTCCGCTATAACTCCAAGGGTAATATTGAATTAATATGGAACCTTCACAGGTATAATGAGAATGTTAAAGTCTGTAAAAAATATGTGGTTACCATGGTAACTGAGGTAACGGGTTCAAAGGTCAAATGTATATTTTAGTGCAAGTTGTGTCAATAACTCCTAAACAACAGTGTCAAGTTTCCTCAAATGATTCAAAGGAAGGTACCGCATCATGAGAACTCGACAGAACGACAAATTCAGGGTCACGGGTGATTTTTTATTGGGGGGGGGGGAGGGGCTATCACTTTAAGGGGAAACACTGAATTGACATGCAACCTTCACAGGTATAGTGGATCGGCTTATACATAAATCTGGACCGACTTTGTCAATTAGGAGACGCGCAAAAAGAACCCTACCAATTGTAGAAGGTCAACTGATCTGCCCCATTGCAGCACTCAACTCTTATAGTACTCCTTGATTGTGTATTATACAACAACTATGTACTGATCTCATAGCTACCATATTCCTTGTGAAGATATGTGAACAAAATGGTACATTTCCCCAATGTTTGCCGCAATCATTTTATAATTCCAAAATTGCCATTTTGAGTATTTTCTTTCAAACAATCGAACTGCAGCTGAAACGCACGTACCGCCAGTATACTGATTGCACGTCCCATTATAACTTGATCTGTATCATACCCCGCAGATAATATTACCTTATGGTACATAACATAGACATTTAGTTGATTGTAAACTCAACAGTTTACACGAAATTTATATATGTTCCATGCAACATACTTTGAGGTACATATCAGTGCCCCTTCGATCCCCCCCCCCCCCCCAATGTGTTTTTTTTCATATCAAATCCCACTTTATGGCAAACTTTTTGTATGGTTAGCAGGCAATATACATACACAGAATTTCGATTTTGCTCCTCTAACATATTTAATGTCTCCAAATCCGCCACTGTCAAATACAATCATCACTTATCCATTGGAGGGGCCTTCCTGGGCCTCTTATTGCCGTAGTGTAATTTTCTTAAATATTCGGGGAGGGGTGAGGGCGCGGAGGGAGAGTAGAGGAGAAAAACTTTCTGGTGCTATATTCACTAAGACAGTGGAGTCTTCGTGTCATTTCTTTGTATACGGAATGAAGACTAGACCATAGTGTGAAGGAGGTCCACCAGCAATTACCAACATCAAAGCTAGGCTGATTTTTTCACACATTATTCACAGGACATTTAACCTTACACTAAACCTGACCCTGCCATTACGGTCCACATTCACATCTCGCGGCTTTCATACGACGTTCGTGTACCTTTTGATTTTCTCACAGAGTATAACGTACACTGCACAAAAGTTGTATAAATTTCCGCACACAATTTCTGTGGCACATACCTTTACTTCGGACAATCGTGGAAAAGATATAATACGCCCATTAAAAGCCCCATTGATTTAAGCTTAGTAGCAGGTGTCAATATGTACCATATATGGTGGTATTACGGATGCAGCTATAACCGGTGCAGGAGTAATACCACTGATCTGTACAGATCAGTGGGTAATACTCGTCCGCTGTGCCGTCAGTATTGACTTACACACTAGATCACAAAAGTGTATGTCTCCAAGTCTATTTAGAAGTTCTCGCTATACGTAGTAAGCGCTAGCCGTCACTGGATAGCTGACACGTTGGCCTTGCTTGACACCATCGATTTCCCATATCATGACCGTGAAGATTTTTGGCTATCATGATCAGAGCCTGAAGTTTTCGTCACTTGTAAACAAACCTCTTCACTCAGTTGTAAATAATTATCGTACGCTGCTTCATTAATGTTGAGGCTCATTAATGGTTGAAGGAACGAATCTCAATGGAAAACTTGGACTGAATTTGTGGTTAGGTAAGATATGGCATTTGTTCATTAGTGTTAGCTGCAATGAGAAATTTCAATATTTTCTATTTCATTTACGGTACACTCCAGTGGCGGAGCTAGGGGTATTGGTCAGGGGGGCGAGAATGGTCTGTAGGGGCGCTTTCGACACTATCTAAGCGGAGCGCCACCACAGGTTGG
>KN885249.1:16006-38073 GCA_000934455.1 Apostichopus parvimensis
AAGTTCTGGTAAGAAAGGGTATTTGGAGAAGAAGAAGAAAACAATGTAAACAGGTAATTTTCAACACACGTGTGTTTATAAAAATATATATATAGGTCGAGACTAGTTGAGACTAGTGGAACACTAGTAGTTGTTACTCAGAGTTTCACCTGTTGAGCAATCAACAGACAACTAGTCTCAACCTATATTCCCCTCTGTCCACCGGACGTAGAGCACTCTGCGCCAAGATAGACGCAAACCAACCAACTATATATATATATAGATATATATATATACTGTGCATATAACTGTGTTGGAAACTTATGAAAAATAAAATATGGAATCTTGCTTCAAAGAATTAACTGATTTAAGGCAATATTAAGTTAAAGAACATTGTTATACTATATAGTGTTCACTTCGGACTCTAATTAAAAACCAGGCTTCCTTGTTGTTATTCATGTAGATGTTTCATAATGGCATCCACTACAGACAAAATGACTATTACATGCTATCAATTAAACCCAAATCACCAATTAGTGATAGAGCTAATCTTGCACCTAATGACGTGGCTTACCTGTAAAGCCACTTGAGTGGTGAAGATGAGTTTGTCCGCTTCAAAGAGACCTCGGGTCGTGTAGACGTAGACAAAGTAAGTGATGCAATCAATCAGGTTGACAACTCGATCTTTGACCTCTTCGGCAGGTTCTGCCCGGGCGATTGCGTTGCTGAACACGGTGTTGAAAGCCTGAAGGATGAAACAGTTTGAGAGGGAATAGGTCCAGTAACTTTAATCATAAACTTACTAAACTGTATAACAATGGGGGTCACATTATTCACAGGAAATTGCCATTTTTTGGGCCATAGTCTCTTCCTGGCAGACGAAGGTGTGAAGTTATTTCATTGTTATCTAGATACAGTATCCCTGCAACCTCGATACATTTCATTTACCCTTTTTTTTTTTAAATATTAATTTGTTTGTCATACCTATCAAAGAAATGCAAATCATGTACCTGAAAGTTGGGATGTAATTTTGCAAACTTAAAGACAATGCTTTACAACCTTGTCTAACACTCTTTGACCTCCCTAAGAATACTATTGGCATGTCTACAGGTAGCAAATTTTTGCAAAATTTTGTGGACAACTGTTCCAAGCAGTGCTGGACAATCTTTTTGACAAATGTTTGTTGGGGGATGAGTGGTAGAGGGAGTTGGGGGGAGGGAGGGGGGGGGAGGAATATGCAACTATCAATACTATTACAATTACATGGCCAAGAGACAAAATCCTTCCAACTGTGTTTTCCCACTCCTGTGATACTAAATACGCAGTTGATTTTCCTACTCCTGTGATACTAAAAGCACAGTTGATTTTCCTACTTATGGAAACTAAGACTCACCTTGAGGGAAAACTGATAGATGGGGTTGATCTTGTTCAAGTCGTTGAGAATGAAATAGAGCAGAGATGCTCTCGCTGCCGCAGGTCGATACAACTCCCTGGCTTCGTTAATCTTCACTTCCGTCACTTTGGCCTCTTCGACCTTGACCTCAATTTCCGCTGCAGTTCGTTTGGTAGTCTCCAGGTTCTCTACCAGAGCCGTGTCCCCTAAGAAGTTACCCTCGGCAGATGAGAGACGGGAAAGGAGGTTGTCTTCTAGCTCCTTCAAAACGATCTTAAAGTCGTTTTGTTGCTTGGTGAGATCAAGCTGGGATAAAAAAAAAAAACAGTGGTATTTAGGAAATCATCACATATTTAGAACAAAACAATGGAAATTTTCAAACTAATCACTAGCTACTTTATGGTAATAAGAGTAATTGGAATCGAAGGCAGTTATTTTGAACTTCTAATTTGAGCACTTATGTGGGAAATGCCTACAGGCACTGTATACCTGTAAGCTCTAGTACACTTCCTGTCATTCAGCAAATTAGGAACTGGCTCAGTTTGATTGTGGCATACAATTTGAGTGGAAAGGATAATGAGGGATTGAACCCACAGCCTCCTAGATCATAGTTGGATAAAGATATAGATTGCATGCATGTGGCTCATGGACCAATTTTCTGCAGGTTTTATTTTCTTTATTAATGCACCCAGTGTTATGATACCTATGGGCAACAATGTATTTGGCTTCACAGCACATCTGGGCGATTGATTTAACCAAAGGAAAAACACTAAAACATGTTGAGTTTGGGAAATTTGAATACATAACTCAGTTGTGTTAGAAAATTTGAACATAACACATGGACTAGATTCATGTACGATAATTTGATTTATTTCTCATATATTGCAACATTTCCATTTCTGTCACATGAATAGGTACATCCTTAAGTGTACCAGCCTCTGGATATGGTACAAAAATTCACTGCGGGCCCACAAGGTTTAAGCTGTTGTGCTCCTTCCTGCCCTAGTTGGTAGGTTTCACTGCAGCTTCTCATGACATTGTGCTAAACCTGTAAGCTGTTGATGTGGGTGGTTTAAACCACCCACAACAACAGCTGATACTCAGCAGCCACAGACTTAGCTTAGCTTGTGAGGTTTCAAACCCACAAACTCCTAGATGATAGGTTCCATTGCTTATAATGACATCCCACTACATGCATCCTCTCAACCCGAGCAACAAGAAAAACCTGAGGCATCAATAACTACCTATGCTGAGAATTCAACTCCACTCAGTACTCCCTTGCTTCAAGGTTATCAGAATTTGCAGCAAACTAAAGTTGCAAAAAAAAATGAAAAGTGTAAACTAAATTTTAGCTAGTGATGTTAAACAGTCCTCTACTTCACTAACAAGGGCAATCTATTGAACTATGAACCAACCTTGAGTTTCTCAAGATCGGGTCGTTCTTGCGCTACGACGTTGGCCAGGAGCTGATCTTCCAAGCCATCTCTGGTTACGGTGAAGTTGATTAAAGTGGTCTGGGCCTGCATTTCAGGTTTGTAATGAGGATTAGCCAACTTGGTATGAAGAATCAATCGGAATTCAGAGTTGTACTCGACTTCCTTGTCACCAATCTTGATATACCTGTTTGGAGTTAAATGGTTAAGAGATTTTTAATTTGTAGGAATTATTTCTTCACTGATTATCCTTGTAAGACCAACTAATTTATTATAGAAAATGAAGGAACTCTTCATTTTGGGAGATGAGAAAGTCTTCTTAATTTGGTTTGTTCAATCTGTTCTGTAAGATTTATAAGATTGTAGTTTTATGAGGTAAAACACTTCAGGCCAGGACCCAAGACTGTAGTTTTATGAGGTTAAACACTTCAGGCCAGGACCCAGGATTGTAGTTTTATGAGGTAAAACACATCAGGCCAGACCCAAGATTGTAGTTTTATGAGGTAAAACACTTCAGGCCAGGACCCAGGATCTTCCAAGATGATTGAGCTATGACCGATAAGACCTCCATTGGTTAGGCTCTATCTCCATACTGCATGGAAGCTAGCTTGGACTATGTAATTAACTTTATCAGCACTTAATTGGAATTAATCGGCACTCAATGGAATAATCGGCACTTAATGGAATTAACTTTATCTTTATTGGCAAAACTGGTGTAACATTTTTCGACTGGGAAGAATTCCCGTAACCTCCACTTTTTTTTTTTCCACGACCTACCATTTTAGGTCAAATTCTCAGACCATGGTTTTAGCCGAATCATTTACCTTGTTATTTAAGAGCAAAACTGCAGTGACTCACCTCCCTTTCTTTATTGTGTTTCTGCCAAGAATGGGGTCCAGGACTGCGTCCACTGATTCTTCCATGTTCTCGATCAGGACCGTGTCTCCGGCTGAAATGGCCCTTTCGATGGTCTCCAGATAACCCTTCTGACCGAGACGGACCACTCTCAGGTCATCGCCATACTTGCTCTTGATCCACTTGACACCTTGAAGTTGGGGATCGATCATAAGAGGCCAACGTTCACAGTTGGACAAGATGGTGGCGTTTTCAGTGGACATGCGATCGCTGGGGAGCCCCTCGTTATTCCAAACAGCGACCGTGGCATCGTCGGTGAGCAAAAGCAAAGGATCCAGCCCCTCTGTGATTGGAATGGTGGCCTGGTAACGAGAGATTGCACAAGGGACATTGCTTAGTACACGTTTTACAATTATCGGTTATCTTTCGCCGCATAAATGAGAGGCTCTGCTTGTTTTCATGACAGATGAGATAGAAATGTATGTTGCAAACATTATCGGTGTAAGGTGTACAACAGTCGTTTCATATAAAATCTAGCTATACCAAACAAAGATAAAGATAAATCCTAAATTAAAAATGTACTGCAGAAAAGGAATTCAAGGAAAAATTAGGCCCCTTCTTCTTGAAATTGGCTTGCTTCGTTAACCTTTTGAAAGCAGATAGGTGAAAGAAAGGAGGGAAGAAGGTTGAGTTGTACAGGAGTGGTGGGCAAAATACTTAACAGAATACAAAGTGAAGCAAGAGGAAGCATTGCCTAGTGGTATCGATATTTCAATGAAGACTGGCTTGCTCTGTCAGTGTCACTATGTCAACTTGTGAACACAAAGACAGGTACATAAACTGGAAAGTAAGCACAATATTTCATGCAAAACTACCCAGAAAAAATCCAAAAGTAAAAAGTTTTTCTTTAGGTTTTGAAAAAACTTTGTGGCAATTTTAGCATATTTGCCAAGTTTTGTTTTCACAATATAGTCCCCTCTAGATGAGTGAGAGATTTTTATGCTTGTATTGTAGCGAATGATCATATTTACCTTTTGCCCCTGGAGGAAAGGCAACCACATCCTCTCCATGAGGTCTAATCTGTAGTTCTTTGTGAAGCAGCCCACGTAGGATACAAAGGCAGTAATCAGTAGGACATCACCAGCTACAATGGAACAGGAAAATAGGAAAAAACAAAACAATGAAGACCTTCATTCATCCAAACATTAAATCATGGATTTTAATAATATCTTAAAGGCAGTATGTATATGCAATTTGGCATATCACAAGATACAATGGAACGGAATAGCCAATGGCAACGAGATATGAGGTTAGCTCATAGGTTAGCTCAGAGGTTAGCTCTAGGAGTGTTAGCTCAGTGGTTAAGGCCGGTGCCTTCCATTCATAAGGTCCCCAGTTCGAGTCACTCCAAGATTAATGTATGTCGTCTAGTTACAGAGTTGTTGACAATTAACAATTCATAATCATGGACGTTAAATATGAATCTAAGAGACTGACTTTGGTCAGCTTGCTGCTTTGATAAGCCAATGATGGCTTCTTTGAAAGTTCCTGCTTGCAGGAGGATCTAAAATACATACATACATACAGGTAGGAAGGAGGTGAGTCAAGCTAATTTAAACTGAAAGACATGGGTTTACAAGTCTTTAAGTGTATAAAAGGGATTTCTATTTGAGAGAATACAAATATAACAAGATGTGATAGGATCATAATTTTATCTAATTGAAGACAACTGACAAGATATTGTAATATCAATGTCAGCAACATATTTTGTTTTTTAACATTTTCAATTTTTCCTTGTATGTTCTATGGTTGATGAATGTAGTATGTATATGTCATTAGCATTACAGTTACATGAATGTCACCAAATTATATTCATAAAACTATCCTACTTTGGATGGTGTTGTTAAGGTGATGGTATTCATCCAAGATCATCAGAAACTTGGTTGGACTAAGCTAATTGTTTCACTTCCTAACCCCAGGGTTTCTAAATTACAGAAACAATTTTGGCTACATGCTTTAGATATGAACCCTACAAATACCTATGTCATCTAGGTAATTTGGATTAAGTCCAATTAGTTAGTAGTTAAACCAGAAATGAATAACAATTCATTTCTTCTGAAGCAAACCTAGTTAAATGGAGAGATGTTTCGGTCACTTACGTAGAGTTTTGGCCTGTTCCTTGAAATTTGCCACCGATTCTCCCCATCTGACATTTTCAGATGCTAGACCTCCCACCAGCCTGTTGGCTAATGTGATGGTCCGAGCAGTGCTCTCGGCCTGCTGCTGACACTTCAGCTTCTCGGCAGTAGCCGCTTCAAACTCAGCGGTCAGCTCGGCAAGATTGGCATCCAATTCCTGAAAACATTAAAAATATTTTAACCTTAAAGATCTTGACATCTTTGAATTCTCATAATTGTTTTTTTATTCCTCCCTCACTGTCAATCTGTTGCACTGCACGTCATTAAATGAACGTACGAAGACCGACCTTTCCATACTTGAAAATGAGCACGAATAATGATATCATGCCTTTGGGGTGGGAATTACATGTTTGACAAACATGGTAGTCCATGCAAGCAAATACAAACATCAAAATTATTCCCTTATTTACCCTTGTTTGATTAATGAACAAATTTTAGTGATAATCTCAGTTTGACAGATAACAATCTTGTTGGGAGACGACAAGTTTGGCATTGTTAAAAATATCCACAAAGAAAATGCTACTCGTTGCTTTAGGATGCATTGACTGAGGTCACCATGCCTACGAAATGATAGTTTAGCTTAAAATAGTCATAAAAAATCATTAATATGGCACACTGTGTTAACATCTACCTCTTGAGTCAGACACACAGACTTACAGAGGAGAAATTTTCTCCATCTCCGTTGGAATCAAACACAAACGCAGAAGGAAAACCATGCATGAGTTCAACCTGCAGACCTTACCACAATCTTAGCCTTGATGGTTGCCAGCTTGTCCTGGGCAGTTTTAAGGTCATCGTTAGCTTTGTTCAGGGCCAGACGTTTGGGTTCCACATCGCAGTATACCTCGTAGAACCTGACAATGTTGATAGCCCAAGCGCAGAGACCTGCCGCAGCATTCGATTTACTGCTGATCAACTCCGGGTCAAATTCTGGATCCGCTAGATAGGGCCTCACTGCTTTTAGACAGTTCTCGTGAACGTTCTCCTTGTCGTAGTTAATCAGGGACTCCAGGAAACCGTCGACCTGTCATGACCAGTGAGTGAAAGGGTGACGATATAACTTGATTCATAAGTTGTACTTACAAGGAGATCTATACATGTATATGATGAAGCAGAGTTTTTTTTTCTTTAGCTCAGTAACTAGTAACAACGTAGGACATGGCTGGCGTGAATGATTTTGCCCAATTTACGACACCTTTAAAAAAATATATATATTGCGGTCGACAAAAACAATTTCATTTGAATATTGCAACTATCTTTATATCAGAAACTAGTTTTAACTGTTTTATTGTTTTTGCATTTGGTTTCCAAGAACTACGTCAACTTTGTGTCAGTAGGTATATTTATTTCTGGTCTTTGCATGTTCACTGTCTGTATTGTACATGATCTGAAGATAATCTGATCTGAAGAATCTGAAGTAAATTGTTTCATTTGGAAGTTTCAATAACATCCATCTTACCTGAACCCCCCCTCCCCCACCCCCCAAAAAAAGATCTTGTACATGCTGCTGCTTCAGTTCAAACATGAAGGGTCTGATTTAAATTAATACTTTCAAATATTTCAACTGAGAAAAGACTGGATTAGCTTGAATATTGTCACCTTTCAGAAAAAGAAAAAAAACGTATCTTTAGATGAAAGGAACACTGACTGACCTTAGC
Source organism: Apostichopus parvimensis (assembly GCA_000934455.1). Taxonomy (NCBI): domain Eukaryota; kingdom Metazoa; phylum Echinodermata; class Holothuroidea; order Aspidochirotida; family Stichopodidae; genus Apostichopus; species Apostichopus parvimensis. The sequence goes on from KN885249.1 coordinate 23,523, forward strand.
CATCATGATTTTGGCAGCTTTCCAGCTACGGTCCTTGGGAACCTTTCCACCAGGTGCCAACAAAACCATCACTGCAGCTGTGACTGGTAGAACAGCCGCGGGAGGAGAGCCAAAGGACTTTAACTCGGTTAAATTGTTCTGAAAGACAAAATTATCAATTGATTGCAAAACAAAAGGGAAAAAGTTTCATGGCAAAGAGATATAATTACCATATATTTCATTTTAAAAATGTGTTTTCTCTTTGATGAGCCAAATGGAAAGGGTAATAATTCCCCCCAAAAATTACGTAATCCACCATCGATAAATTACGTAATCAATCTAATGTGCTTTTTTTTTTTATTTGGAATTGCGGAAACAAATTTTTAACGTGACATTGTGCTGTCAACTTAACATTTCCTCATAACATAACTGAACATAACGCTTCCATAGAAGTAGGATGGAGAAAGAGAGCATGCATGTTTTTAAAATTTGATACAACCACGATTGAAACAAAAATTCAAAAGGATAGATAGCTGACTTACCTTGTTCAGGGTGTTCAGGGCTTGCTGGGCTGCAATCAAAGCCGGCTCCGCCTTGGCCAGATCTTCCTCGCAATCTCTCGCTTTCTTAGAGACTTCTGTGGTGATCTTGGCCACCTTTTCCTCTTCTTCATCGGCAATGGCCTTCTCCTTCGAGACCTTCTCTGTCTCCACTCCCACTTTCTGAATGAGTTTGTCCGCATCTTCATTCTTAATTTTCAGTTCTTCCTCTTGAGAGGCGAGTTTCGCCTTCAGGTCATCCACCTAACATAGAAGATACAAAAGTAATCATAAACTGTACGAGTTCACTATGACACTACTTGCTTTCGCTGCAACTAAATCTAATGGCTGAGAATGGTACCATTACATATTCTGAAAGAAATTTATCCACTGAACATCACTTTACCTATGTGTGATATATTTGACGACTCTACCTATGTGCTATGTGTGACAACTTTACCTGTGTTTTATTTGACCACTCTACCTATGTGTTATGTGTGACCACTTTACCTATTTGTTTTATTTGACCACTGTACCTATGTGTTATGTTTGACAACTTTACAAATGTGTCTTATTTGACCACTCTACCTAAGTGTTATATAGAGTGTTATATATGGAGTGTTAGCTCAGTTTACCTATGTGTTATATTTGACCACTCTACCTATGTGCTATGTGTGACACCTATGTGTTATGTTTGACAACTTTACAAATGTGTCTTATTTGACCACTCTACCTAAGTGTTATATAGAGTGTTATATATGGAGTGTTAGCTCAGCAGTTAACACCGGTGCCTTTCAATCATAAGGTCCCGAGTTCGAGTCACTCCAAGATTAATGTATGTCGTCCAGTTACAGAGTTGTTGACAATTGACAATTCATAATCATGGACGTTAAATATGAATCTAAGAGACTGACTTCGGTCAGCTTGCGGCTTTGATAAGCCAATGATGGCTCCTTCGCGAGTTCCTGCTTGCAGGAGGATCTAAAAATACATACATACATACACCCATACATACACACATATGTGTTTGACCATCCACCTATGTGTAATGCCCTTCCATGATGATCTTTACCTGTTGTGCAGTACTCTGCAGCTTGGTCAGACCATTTTCCAGTCGTTCCATGTTCCCCATCAGTTGTTTACTCTTCATGCTCAACAGATTCTGGTATAAGACAATCTGCTCCAAAAAGCTCTTGGGTGTGGTGTAGTTGTACCGCCTCTCATTCAAGAGATACTGCTTGGACATCTCATTGACGCTGGTGTGGACATAGGCCATGAACTCGGCCACAGAGACCTTTGAATCAGGCTGGCAAGAAAAAGAGATTGAAACAGTAGAGGTTAAGGTTCATGATATTATCAACAAATTCATGCAAACAAGTCAAGATGAGGCAAACTGTTCAGGAATCCTTTTGGAATATGACAAACCATACAGAAAAGGGAGGGGGTGGTGTAATTGGAAAAGGTCTATACTATATCTCTTCAAGCAATTACTCCTCCTCCCGCCCTCCCGCCCTCCCGCTCTCCTGCCCTCCCGCCTCTTTATCTCTGAGGAAAAAAAAATTTGCTGCAAAGTTTTTCATAAAGAAAAACAAAGATAACTTACCTCCAAGAGCTCTGTATCTTCCAGAAATCTCTTACTGACGGAGATGAGAGCTTCCTGCGGCCATTCGTGGAACCAGTCAATGCAGGTACAGTTGGTGACCGCTGGGAACTTTCGACCTCGCACTCGGAGGGTGTTACCCACAGGAGAGAAACACAACACTACCTGGAATTTAGAAATAATAATATGCTTTGTCAGAATTTTCAATCCAACTCAACTGAAACAGAGTTTAGGTTCATTGTGATGTCTGTTTCAACACTATTGGTTCATAAGATTGACTAGTCAATTTTCACTTCAAACAGCAATTTGAAAGTCAAAAGTTGAACTCTTGGCAAACTGTCCAATTTGCTTTACACACCTGATTAACATCAATTGGAAAAAGCAAACGGGCCCCACAATTGTCTAGGGTAGATCTCCAGCACACTAATTCCTATTATTATTTTTTGATTTACCTTCAACTGTCGGCGTACTCTGTCGATGAAGAATCGCCAACAGTTCTCCCGAGTATCTTGTAGTCCGACTGATTTCACCTCGTTCCTCAGACCACCGATGATGTTCTCAATCTCATCATCTGCAAAGAGATCTGGAATCTCACCCGAAGCCAGCAGATCATTGATCAAGACCAGAAACTTCTCGTCTGCCACTTGGGCATCAGTCATGAGGAAAATTGTGCCAATATTTTTCAGACCGGCCTTGAGACAAGTGGCAGCTAAATCAACCTGAAATGAAATCCAACAGACCCAGAATTTGTAGGGTTGTTAAGGAGGAGGGCTTAAACAGGTAGTAGAGGGAAGGTAGCAGGGCTGGAGGGAAGGATTTGAAAAGATTCCAAATTTGAGTTTAACATGTTGAATTGGAAGCGCCCCTACGTGTAAGTTGTAATCCGTAAGCCCTTGAGGGTTTTCCCCACATTTGTGGTCGCTTAAGCGTTGTAAACATAACTGCTGATTATGATTATTATTTGTGTGGTGCGCTGTGCAACTATGCTACTTAAAATTTGTTTTCGTCCAATTTGCGCTTCAACAGCTGTGTGCACAGCTGTATGCACTGAACCATAGGGCTTCATACATACATAATGAGCGTCTCTCTGCCGGGCCTCCATGGGCGGTTAGATTTGCGAGCCTTCCCTAACTGGAATGATCACACTCGAATAACATTACCTTCATCCGATCCACAATGATATGTCATACCGAAGGTGAAGTATTAAACTATTCTTTCACTCTCTTCCCTTCCCCTCCCAAGTCCATTCCTGCATGTCCCACCCCTTTCTCCTTCCCTCACCCAAAGATCAAAAGATTACCTTGAGGTCTGGAATAGCATAACCTTTACGCAAGGTGATCTGGAATACCTCCAAACTACTGATGAAAGCAGCCAGTCTTGCTAAACTCTGCTTACCGCTTCCACCGACGCCAACAAGCAGGGCATTACCCCTCGGAGATTCCAAGATGCGGTTGATACGGCAACTGTAAAAAGGAAGACCAACCAAGGAGAAAACATGAAAACAAGTGGAGATACCTCAAAAATTTTATATTTTTCACAAGGTTCTGTAATATGCTTATCTTTGAGCTGGGAAATGATGGCAACTATCAGCCTCAAAAGTGGTTCTTCAAGTATAATTCTATGTTCATGGCATATTTGTTGAAACAAACAAAGATCATTGACATAGATTGCGTTCAGAATCATATGTTCCATTTTACTATCAACTATCAATTTGCATTTTTTCAACTGAAAGTGTCATTTTCTTTTGGAGTGCTTACATGTGCTGCATGGCATCCTCAAAGAGTACCAGATTCATGACAGCATTGATTTCATTGTAACTGTCCAGGGCTTCCACTAACAGCTTGTTCAGTTCCTGCCACGTCGCAATGGAAAGGTATTTAGGGTCACCAATACCCTGAGCGAAATGACAGTGAATGTTGGGTTTGGCTAGTAGAACCTCCTCATCCAACTCCTGTATTAAACACAGAAAAAAAAAAAAAAAAGAGTCAACATTTTTTTTAGTGGATTTATTTAAATTTAAAATCTAAAACGTACGCCATAACACTTTTTGATGACTGCTAAGTAGTTAAAATGAAAATGAAAATGAAAAAGAAATAAAAAGAAACAAAGCAAAGCAAAGCAAAAGAAAGGTTAATGAATTTATTCCCCATTTTCTTCAAGAAAATTTAACAATTACTGCAACCCAACCAACTGTTATTTTAATTAACCAAGTAACTAGATTAACAGAGTAATTACAAAATTTTTACAATTCCTGGGTATCTTTAATTTTAATTTTTTACCGAAAAAAGTGCCTTAAAAAATACCTGTACTGATTACTTACTTCAAAGTATTTCTTTGCGTATTCTGTGGTCACTTTGTTGAAGGTCTCAATGTCCGATTCTTCGATCATCTTGTCACCGTACACACGTTCCACTTCATGCATCACCAGACGACCCAGGTCCACAGGGGCCTTTAGGCAATCAGGTGTGGAAAATAGAAGCCCCTTTGGAAATGAAAAAAAAAGTGTTTTCATTAATGTCAAAGAAAAGACACGGGATGGAGATTTCTTTCATTGGAGTCAGTACTTACATATACATCTCTTTGAAGAAATTGTTTTAACATCATCACTAACTGGAAATTGAGTTAACAGGGACGTGTTTTTCTTAAAAGAAATTGATTTCTTCACACTTTTGTCAAACCCTTTGGTTAAACAAAACATGGGTTTAAAATTGATTTTGATATACCTGGAAGATATTAGAAAGATCCCTGAGGTTGAAGATGTAGTGGAACTTGACAGCAGTCGGCAGGAAGGTGGAGGCGATCTTCTTGTGCAGGTCTAGGACGAACGTCACCACGGTGTTGGCCATCTTCTGTACCGCATTGGTACAGCCGGTGAGGGACAGATGCTGGCTCAGGATACTGCTGTAGATGGTCTGGAGGGCATCCTGACCGGGGAAACTCAGAGCAAACACGCAGAAATGTCTCTGTCGAATGTCAACAGACGAGTCGTTATATGAAAGGGAGAGCAGTGGTAATATAAGGACAGCCGAAAGTAGGTTAATTGGCTGCTTGGTACAGTGGATTTATGGTCACCATAATGACAATCAACATTGCTAAGCATGACCTTTGTGGTTTAGCTAAATTTCATGCACGGGAACCTGGGACTTACGGCAAACATGCTGTGGGATCAGAATACTAAAAGTTTCATATTTACATGAAGATAATATTTATATCTCAAATGGCCCTCCAAGTTGTAAAAAAAAACCTTTATTGGAAGCACTGTGCAACTTCATAATAGCAGAAGAGAAGCAAGCGGTGTTCGGTATAGGACAGTTACTGTTCTGAATTATTCTTTGTTACCCTACCTGCAGTCTGGGATTAATGGTGAAGCTACCAGCGGTTGGGTTCATACACGAGACGTACATGACGTTGTGAATCTCCTTGAGGGTCAGTTTAGTTCTGTCGTACCAATGTTTGTAGTCCATATGTTGCCTGATCATGGTATGTGGTTGTACAGTACCATAAGTGTCAACCTGTGTGAGTGATTTAAACCACAAAATGGGATTAAAGAGGAAAGGGAGAAGAGATAACTGTCATGAATATGTAATGCAACATTTACAAGAATCTATATGTGAATAAACACAAGCCATGCAGTGTGTTCTGGCATCCACCCCACGTAAATCAATCAATCCATCGATTAGCATCTTTTTTGACTCTACTGGATAACTACCTCTGGCATGTTCATGTCATCCACAAAGTAGATCAGCTTCTTAGTACCCGGAGGTCCGTAGTTGCGACCTGCTTTCTTCTCCAAAGGTTGTTCAAGTACACCTGAATGACATTTGAAAAGAAATTTAGTTATAGCAGTTAGTTATTAAGTCAGGTGGTTTACTACAAAATACTTTTTAAAAGCTTACATTGGAGCTGCTCAATAACAACTGAATAAAGTCAGTTGTAATACAGACAAAAGGAATGGACACATATTGTATTTAGTCTGGGCCAATTAACATCACATTTCCAGAAATAGTTTCTTTGATAAGCTTTAGCAAATTATAAAGGTCCATAACTATGACAGCTCCAGTCCTTTTCAGTATTATTGCTTCGATTTCTTAACAACATTTGCTCCTATCTGGCAGAAAGAAGAAGCAAACTTGGAAACAGTACATTGATTGGAATGTATCACTAGGCCTCCCCATGATATGGATCGGAAGAGATATCGTCTGGACTCACAGGATGGGTATAAGTTTGTCCTTGTTCATATAAATGGAGTCCATAGTAACACACCTTTTTAAATTCCTGTATGCTGGGTGTCTTTGCAAGGTTACAGGTGGATACAGAGGAGGTGGTGGGGTAGCAAATCTTATTAGTAATTGATTAATAGGTTTACCTTGCAACATGGCTGATGTTGTGTAGTAGTTGAAGGGTACATTGGTGACCATGTAGTCGTCATTCAGTCCTAACAGCTTGTCCCCTACCAGGACACTCTTGCCGAGACCTGCGTTACCGACCAGCATCACAGGTCTTCCCCTGGCCATCAGTAAGTCCATGAAGAAACGAAGTCTAGTCGTTTCAGCAGTGTGTACCAAGACAGCCTGGAATTAATGGAATCAAATATCTTGTCAGAATATTACAAATAATTATCATGTTTAAGATCCCAAAGGCATTAATAGACCAGTCATATCCAGGTAGTGGGGGGGGGGGAGGGGGTGGCATATGTCCCCTGTTGGACAACATTTAGGCCAATACGCACTCATTGAACATCATTCCCCACCGTGGGATAATTTACATCCTAATTCAATTTAAGCCCGAGGAGAGGTATCATGGGATTGATATATACCTGTAGCAATATTTACCATTCAATCACTGATCTGAGGCATATCACAAACATAAACACAAGCAAAAGTTTCACAAATGATTTTTCAAAAGTTCACATAATTTCTCCCTCCTACCTGCAGGGGCATCTCTGGGTCCAGCTCAAACTTTGGCACCCTGTCAGTCCAAGGGAGGAACTTTTTGGATTCCTGGTCGATGTAGTAATCAAATACAGTTCCCTGGCCTGGGAATTTGATGGTCTTGAACTCAGTCACCCACCATTTTGTGAACTCAACCCTGTAATCCACAAGCTACAAGAGAAAAGAAAGAAATTCAAATATAGGGAAAAAATCTTACAAGGAGTCCCCCATATGTACACTGAGCAGTGATGTCTGTTTCATGAATAGAACCAACTGTGGGCCAGTAAAACTCTCCTTCAGGTGGATCATAGGTCCTACCACTGTTTTTCTGTTTTATTTTAGTATACATTCCAAAGTGATACCAGTTTGTTATTTTACCAAAACTTTCTAATACAAAGTTAGTTATAATGAAAATCCAAATTTGATTTAAACTAGTCATCCACCAGATGACCTCCATAGCTGCTTTTGTTTGGCAGAACAGAAATTTGGTATTTTTTTATTTTTAGGTTTACATCATTATTATTACATTACTGACCTGATCTTGAAACATTGAGCCACCAAACGCCCAAATGCAGGCAAAGACAAAGTAGAGTTCATAGAGCTCCTTGGGGCAATCTGGTGGAGTGTTCTCTGGGGTTAGGAGACATTCCAGCAGATAGCACAACATCTGTACCATACTTTGTTCTGTAGAAAATGAAAGATACCACAGAGATGTCAGAAACAAGAACAGATATCTTAAAATGTATTGTAGTATGATTGTAATTATCAGTGTCCTTAGGAAGAATACTATCAGTACATGAAAATTATCCAATGCCATAAAAAACAACAAACCTCTTTCAGTTTAGGAAATTAAAGAGTTTACAAATTCAGCAAGGAAAAATGCTAGAATCCTCTACGTAGACAAGATGGCATAGTACAGCCATGATGAAGAAAGGTTGAAAAATTGTTTTGTAAAAGCCCCTCCCCTCCCCACATCAGTGAAACTGGCCCTGGCGATTCTTACCTGGAATGGGGATAATCTTCTTGAATCTGACCCTCATGGTCTCCAATACCAATGGAAGGTACTTATCAAAGAGAATGGTCAGGTTAGCCCGCTCAGACTGCACCTCTCTAGTATCGATCCAACTGGTTACCACACTGTCGAGGTATATAAGAGAGACAAGTTTGTTGAGTGATATGTGGAGTGGAGTGTTAGCTCAGTGGTTAACGCCGGTGCCTTCCAATCATGAGGTCCCCGGTTCGAGTCACTCCAAGATTAATGTATGTCGTCCAGTTACAGAGTTGTTGATAATTGTCCATAAATCATGGATGTTAAATATGAATGTACAGTAAGAGACTGACTTTGGTCAGCTTGCGACTTTGATAAGCCAATGATGGCATCTTCGCGAGTTCCTTCTTGCAGGAGGATCTAACATACATACATACATTCATATCTGTAGCCACCTAGTTCTGAAATTCAATAACTAAATAAGAGAGACATGTTTGAGTGATATCTGTAACCCCAATTATTTAGCATGTTGAAACTTATTGTAAGTTTACAAAAGTACTTTGGCTATGGTGTTGAAAGACTATCAAATGTCTCATTGCTGGTAATTACTTTTAGAGTGACAGTAAAATCTTGTCGAAAAGTTAAGTATGACTGACCAATATCTGACTTTCTAGTATAGCTTGGGGCAATGATGATGACCTGAGAAATATCCACAAACTCAAGTCAAAATACCCATCAATACCCTACCATGTCCCCTAAAATGGTTTAAGACACTAAGTGGTTGATATGTGTTCAGGATGACACTGCTATGAATCTACCCCCCCTCCCCCCTCTCAACATCCCCTTTTCCACTATATCTCTAATTGCCACCCAGTGCTGACAATCAATAACTAAATAAACACCAAAAGATTTTACAATACAATTGATCCAGGATACATTTCAAGGACTTACGGATTCCAGCCGAGATCTGCAGGATTGATGTAGAGGATTCCAGCTCTGGAAACCGTAGCCGGCGTTGCAGTCCTGAGGTGACTGATCTCAAACAACAGACGCATGGTCGGTGTCAGTGGAATACGCTCATTACTGGCCAGAGTCAACACCTGCACCCCAGAGAGGGTTTAATCGGAGAGTTATTGACTGATAGCAAATGTTTCATTCGTGAGTGAGAACCCGACAGGCTACAACCATTACTGGCCAAAGTCGTCACTTACATCCCAGTGAAGGATTTATGCTGGCAAGTTAATAACTGTTTGTTGGGGAAATTTCATTCTTCAATAGGAAAATGAATTAGAATGTTTGTATCAAATCTCTCCCACTTGAAAACTTGGCAAGCCTGAATTTTGCGGTATGGAGGTTGTACCCGACCACGTTTCCTCTCATTGGTACGCAAAGCATTGATTTACAACCTGCTCTCCTGTTTTAGCTGCCCTTTGACATATTCATCATCATGGTATAATCTTTGACCGCATATGTTTAAAATGCACTAGTTCGACAGTATGTTGCTAACATTGAATCTACTTTTTCACCGCATCATTGCACCTTCAATTTATCTTTGTATTTTTCTGTCAACCAATGGAGATAGGAGAGGTACGGATGGGGGAGACACGTCTTCAAATGTTCCCTTTCGTTAAAGGAAAAAACTCAAAAAGACTTTACCTTGTTGTCATCCATCACAGTGTTCAAAGATTCGATCCACATCGGATCGATATCACCATCAAGAACGATCCACTTGGGTCCATCGCTAGTGAGATTACTCATGTCACGCATGATCACAGAAAACAAACCTGAAGGGATCATTTATAGAGGGTGAAGAGGGAATACATAGAAATAGATATATATATATATATGGAGGAGGTAAGGAGAGGGTAAGCAATGTTGCAGGGAATACATAGAAATATATATAGAGGAGGTAAAGGAGAGGGGTAAGCCATGTTGCAGGGAATACATTTATCACTACATGCATATGGAGAAAGTATGTAGAGGATAAGCAATGGGTGACCAGATTTGTACGAAGAATATTCTATCATAGCAGCTAATCTACTAAATATTAGCAACTAGCAATTGGAACATGCTTTGTTTGGTTATACTGTAATTTTCATATCACGCTTCCAAGCAGTCTGTACTGACAGTATGAATATTCTGTTTCTTACGAGAGACAGGTTCAGAACTGTTCACACTGTCAGTACACATGCTTTGAAGCATGGTATCAGAGACAGTATAGAGTGGGTACTAGCATTAGAAAATAGTCCCAAGTGATTGAGATATACACACACACGAAATGAAGTGGTACCATGCACTTGATAACAACATGAAGATACAGGGTAATGAATTTCATCAAATATTTTTGGAGGTTTTGGAAATTGTTTTGAACAGTTTTTAAGTAGAAATATGTCATCAGCATCAGTTAAATATTCATTTTATTCACTTCTATCATGGTGCTGTTGTTATCGTCACAATCTCTGTTTAACAATTTGCCTTACGAACAATTCTTTTTCTAGTTCTCTCTACATTAGTGAACATTAGAATTCTATATATACCCGTCTCCTAAACTCTCATAATGAATGACGATGGCTGTCTGTAGATACTATCCCACTCACATTAACTCAGGTTTAGGTACAAGCAAAAGCAAATGCTAATGTCCATCAGTGATACCACAACACTATTGTTTACATATATATGTCATATTGTCTTATTGTCTATATATGTCATATATTTTGGGCAGTCGGGGGATTTATAATAATCAATATCTTACTAACATATTTGCATAGTAAGAGAAACATTGAAAGTTGTTGCAGCAATAAAACACACAAGGCTTTTAAAGTAAATTCACAACGCAATGATCAAACAGTGTTCAATTAAACAAAAATAAATCATGAAATCATATATTATGGAACACACAACAGGAATAAATTGACATGCAAAAATACGAGTACGAGACATGTTTAGTTCAATAAGAAAACACAGTTAAGAAATCACACACAAAAAGTGAGCAAACTCTTGTTAAACATCATCTACCACTACAAATTTCCAACATTAAGTAAACCGCTGCGATAAGGGAAAGCTTTTTTTTTTTCGCATCTCTCTCAGTTTGCAATAACATTTCAAATCTAATAATTGGGTTTATAGTGTGAAAGATTTGTTTTCTTCTACGATAAAGAATTCGGGTGCAGTTTCTGAAAATCTAAAACTTGCAAGCTTTTCTATATTGTACGTGAGAGAACAAGCGCTAACTACGATCCACTAAAAAACATCACAATTAGAGCTTTTAGTTATTTCTGTTTCAGAAAAAAAGCCAACACAGACAACATTAGTAAATGCAACATGATGAGAAATAAGACATATTCAACATGATGAGAAGAGGAAGTTGAAATGTAAATGTTAAGGAACAGTAGTTTAGCATGTGTAAGATGGGTGCAGGAAAGGAGAGTGACAGGTGAAGAAAGGGAGAAAGAAAACAAATCATCCCTTCAACTTTGTTGGTATTTTGGAACACACCAACTTTGCCACTGCAACTATTCAAAAATCAGTTAGTTGAAACCACTCACAACCCAAACTCGAAACGTGTTAGTCTTTCACAAAACGATTGAACCTCGTTTGCGAAAGTAGCGAGATCAAATTTGGTGCTGTGTGTGGCTGGAAGGCCTGAACAAAATGGTACCAACCATCCTTCCATTCACGAGTGGCAGGGTTAATGATCCCAAAGAGCTCGTCGTTGGTGACGGCTTTAGGGTTGAGATCATGCATGACGGGCTTCCTCTTCATGTTGGCGTACGTCTTGTTCAGCACTTTCAGCACCTACGGAGGGGAGAGCAATTTGTGTATGAATAAAGCCTGTTGAATATTCATTAAGTGTACAAGGGAAAAATTTGGGGTGCGCATTTAGCAATGGGTGTAAGTCGAATATAACATGATTAATTCATTGGGTACAGTAAAAGATATTTATGAACATGGTATGATTGTGCTGATTGCAGATATCTGGAAATTAAATGAGTGTATTATTTCTTACTGGAATGTGAACAGTTACGTTTATGATTACACTTGTATGCACCTTTCCTACAAAACAGCAAACTCTTCTTGAAAAGTCATGAAATTATGACAACACAGGAAAAAGCATAGTACTTTACAGATAAAACTGCTACACAAGATTTGAACACTAAATTATTCCTGTGGTGTGTGAAGGTTTCAACTACAGGACAATTATTTGGTTCTAGGATGACAAGTGTAGCCTGCTTACACCTCTTTGGTGATGTCACAGGTGACACATGATACTCTCTATGACAATGGAAGATGTACTATTTTTACATTATTCTTTAACCTACTACATGATACTACTATTCTACTGACCTGAGACTTTCCTGTGCCTGCATTACCAATCACAAACACAGAATGTCGGACGGCTAAGAGCTCCTCCAGTTGAACCACCTTCAGGATGAAGCTGTCCTCTGCTTGAAGCTTCAAGTCCAATGTCGACTGCTTCACCACCTTTTCAAAGTCTGGGGAGCGTCGACGAGGTACATCCAGAGCTGGGAAGAGATCCCCAATCAGGCCCAGGAATACCGGAGTGTCGTCGGTGACGATCTTTGGAACGTTGAAGTCACGCAGGGCTCTCATCAGAACTTGGTCCTCTGGTCTGTCTGGGTCGCCCCTCTTCAGAGATCCCGCAACCACGAGGACGGACTTGATGGCCCTCAATCCCCAATCGTAGTGGTCCTAAGAGAATAATATAAGTATATTTGTAAACACAATTATAAAACTGTGTCACCACCAATGTTATCAAAATGTCGTTGATCACATGAAACAGCCAATATGAATAAAATGTTAAAGAAATGTTTGCCTCAGTTCTACAATTACATATCATGTGCGGTAGATCGTTCGAACAAGCAGGCTATGAAGAGCAGATAACATAAAGAGGCAGAACATTTTCCATAATAAATTTCATTTCTGCTCTTTTCACATTTTATTATTAGCAAAGTTAAAGTATTGCCAAAAGTGACATCTTTGAGCAATATTAATTTCACTACTATTAGATAATTTTACTATTTATTTTTATTGCATGACCACCAAGAGGAAACAGAAATCACAGAATACAATGATTGCTTATTTATCTTTAAACCCTTATACGTGAGATCATAGCTGGAGTTGAAAATATTCGGTGCCATTTATAGATGGCTATATCTACAATGTTGATCATGTTCAGATACCCTTACATATATATATTTGGTATAATCGTGTTCATATAAGCATGAGAAAGACCGAGGTAAACTTTACCTGTTTGGACAGCAATTCTTTACAGAGTGTGTACAGGGTAATGAACTTTCTGGCTAAAAGTCTAGCATCCAAGAAACCCTCAGCCACCAACATAATTTCACAAATCAGCTCAAAATCAGGAACCACCATAGCACATGGTCTGCAAGAGGGAAATACAGGGGTAAATTAAAGAAGGAAAAACTCATTCAAAATATTGAAGTCACAAGTTGTAAAATAATATACCCACACCGTCTGCATGAAAATAAAAATAAAAATGATACAATCAAGGCTGCAAATTTATTGAAATCCTTGATTTTGAAAGTGAAAACACAACTGACAAACATAGGAGTGTTAGCTCAGTGGTTAACGCCGGTGCCTTCCAATCATAAGGTCCCCGGTTCGAGTCACTCCAAAATTAATCTATGTCGTCCAGTTACAGAGTTGTTGACAATTGACAATTCATAATCATGGACGTTAAATATGAATGTAAGAGACTGATAAGCCAATGAGGCTTCTTCACAAGTTCCTGCTTGCAGGAGGATAAAATACATACATGCATACATACAAACAGAAAGCGATATTTGGTACAGACTTTGTGCGAAGTAACCTTCTTCGTTACCGTAATAACGGTACTGTAAAAAAAATTAAAAAATATTGGCTGAGGCAAAGTAAGTTATTTAAACTGTGGTAGCAGCACGCTAGAAGAAAACTATTTTCAAGTTGGCAGAACTCAACCAAAATTGGGACAAAAAGTGGAAGATAAATGATGATGTTTACCTGAAGAGAGCCTTGAGATTCTCTGGTAGTTCAGTTCTGCCAGCATAACCTGGGTTCATGGTGATGAAGATACCTACGGTGGGAACCAGGTTGATTTCCACCCCTTGGAAGTTGAATCTCTTCTTCTTGTCTTTCACTGCATCCTGAACAGTTTTCACCTGATATTAAAACCACAATTATGGAATGTTTATTAGTTCACGAAACAATAATTTGAGTCAATTTCCATGCAAATTGTTTCATTCGGTCTAATATCAGTGATCTAAAATGCTTTTAGTGTCTATAAAATCTGGAAAAGAGATGTGTTTACTTTGTTAAAATTATCTTAAGCATTTATTGCTCTTTGTGTTAGATCCGTAAGTTCTGCTATCAAGTGACTGGTGCTCTGTTCTGCACAAATGCTAGTGTTGCTTGATATTTGTACAGCAATGATGTAATTGGGCTTTAGATTAACTGAGCAATTTTGAGAAAGTATGTGGGTCTCAAACAAAAA
>KN885249.1:38438-68483 GCA_000934455.1 Apostichopus parvimensis
AAGTATGTGGGTCTCCAAAGGAACTTGTAATTCATAATTTCTTTTAGTAGGATGACAAATCGCTGAAAAGACTACAAGTATATCATCATCGATTTGGAAATGTGAAAGCAGAAACAGTCAATTTCAAGTTAACAGTTGACAAACTCACCTGGACAGCAACCACTGACAAGACTTCTACTGAGATTCGGTTGAATTCATCAAAACAACCCCATGCACCTGTCTGAGCTAGACCTTTGTAGATGTTACCACAAGACTGTCAGATAAAAGAAGACAATAGTTAATATAGGTGATATAGGTAATATAGGTTACATAGGTTCACTGACCATGATGAGTAATATTTGTTTGTTTTACTTTATAGATTTTGCATTATTATAATTTTACCAGAAAAGAAAATAATCTGCCACATTCTTTTGATGATGTTTCCACAATGTCAAAACAGACACAATCTAATCAGGAAATGAAAGTGGTACATCTTTTTACGTGATTTGCAGTGTCCTTGCCACGAGGACAAAAGTTTAAGTGGATATAAAGTTCAACATTACTTCTTTGTTATCCACAACAAAAATACAATACTCTAATATGTGCAGCAAAAAGTACTCATTTTTTTTATCTCTGCTTTTTTTGGAGGGGCAGTTGCCACAATGTGAATATAGACATTAAAAAAATCTGTGTAGAAGTAGCCATAACTGCTTTTAAAAAAATACACTGGAAATGTTGTATGTATCACAACACTGCAATAAGTTTTTAAAGATAATGAAGTACCATTACTATTTGATGCACAATATGACACAAATTTGAACAGACATATGAAGTATTAATTTGAAGAGAATAATTCCAAGATACCTTGTAATCCATCTGCTCAGAGCAATTGAAGACATAGACTTGAATACCGAGTGCACGGCCTAAATCTTTGGTGGTTTCTGTCTTCCCGGTTCCAGCAGGACCTGCCGGGGCACCACTCATGGTCAGATGAAGTGATTGGGTGAGGGTGATGTAGCATCTAAAAAAAAGTCAAATATCATTAAAAAAAATTCATATTAAGCAAAAAAACATGCTCAAAAATTGAACACAAATTATGAAAGCGGTAAACATTCTCTTGCCTCTTTCAAAAATAAGGAATTTTCTCTCCTTCAAACGCAGTTAAGCAGATGAGTAAGCATAAGAGGAAAATAGGGTCCAATTCAGAGAGGCAAATATGGCGACTAAACTTGGGAATCAAGATCTTTGCTAAGACAAAACTCAATCACTGAGTGAAGTCTTTACTTTTTTTTAATTAAAATTTGTTACCGTTCTGGATACGTACCTGTCAGTGAGGGGTGTGATGACGAGACGCGGGGTATTGCCGAGATATTCGTAGGAATACTTGAACTGAGCGTCGCAGATGTTTGCGAAGCAATGTTTGGCTTCGTCGTCCCATCTGTGTCGCAGCTGACAGAGCCACTGGAAGGCCTGGGAATTATCTATCTTCATGGTGATCATCTTGGCCACCACGTCTCTGGCGTGGACGTCGATTGTACAGATGGTCATGATCTTCTGACGATCTCCCTTGGTCAGGTTACCCACCAGGAGGCCGATCAGGGTGTTCAACTGTAGGATCTATACATTTGTGAGAGAGAAAAAATATCAAAATAAAATGAAACTGTTAGCAAACTGCTTATCCACTAGAGAGCCTGTGTAATAGAATGTGTAAAAGTAAGTTGGCCTGACGTTTCGATCCTAGCAGGATCTTCTTCAGAGGCTTCTTCAGAGGCCAACTTACTTTTACAGAGAAAAAATATATATATAATTAAATTATGAAGGGAAATGAAGATGATAAATCAAGTCACATTTTAAAGAAGACTATTTCACAGAGCTATGACAACCTTGACATTGACTGTATGGACTTTGTCTGGAAATAAGAATATGATAAAGAGAGAGATTTTCTGTTAACAAAGAATGAGGTAGAAGATGAAGAAGACCATACACTTTCCTTCACTTGATGAAAGAGATCTGGACATTTTTGCAGGGTTCACAATACATATACAAAACCTGCACCAGTTGAAGCTAGCAAACTAGTTTGAAGGCAAGAGACCACACAAAAGAATTCTGCGACAGTAAGTGATGGCTTTCAAATATTCATATTAGTGTGGCTCTGTATGTGACGATTGTGATTTGCAGAATTCTTTTGCACTGCTGGGCTAAAGCGGGGGTTTTGACGATTTGCTACAACGTATTGTAGCTACCAGGTGAAAATGAGGTAACTAAATAGTTTAAAAGGGAAATAAAGGATAATAGTACTACCAAATAAATGTACTGAACAAAATAAGAAACGAACAAAAAAAAATCCTAAAGATACCCAGAGGTCACAGATTCTACCAGTAACAATCATAAAAAAAACTTGGTAAAGCATGAACAGACAACACCAAACAAACAAATGAAATAAAATATAAATGATTTAACTATGAGTTATGAAAACCTCACCTGTTTCTTGTTGTAATCTTTCATGGCGTTTTCGTGACCCTCTTCCAGACGTGCAAAGGCTATGTTGACTTCTGTGGTCCACCAGACTTGGGTAGATGCAAGACTGACCTGAGCAGGGTAGTCGTACAACCACTGCTCGCGAGGCTTCTCTTCATAGCCGACCACTGCATCAGAGAAGGAGGCTCTCACCGTAGCTCTCATACTGTCCATGAGACGATTCAGCCAAACTTCAACCTAGAGGCCAAAGAAAATATTATAAAATACTACTACATTGATTAACTTAGTTATAGCTCTCACCCTTGCATCAGATGGTTTAGTCAAACCTCTTCCTAAATGCCAAAATGACATCACAAAGTCCTGTGTTGCATTGTCTCTCACATTTTTGCTTTTCCCAAACCAAACTTTATTACCATCACCTTATTCCAGGGTTTTCATAACGACCAAAATGAAAAGCCATTTCAAAAATTTTGTAACAGTGATTTTGATTCTTGTTACGGCATGCCTTACCTGGCCAGAACATTCACAGGTTTCGTCGAAATCGACGTACTCTCCTTCCTTGCTGTACATTCCTAGGGCATCCTTAGTGTCGTTATCATCGTCGTCTTTGGTGAATTTAAGCTTGGCCATGTTGTCAAACAACTTGGACAAATGTTTCTGGACCTGGAGTTAAGAAAAAAGAAAAAGTAAAGAGAAATGTTACAATAAGATATCTTTACTTATGAAGTTTATCAGTCTGGAAATTTTTTTCCAGCATCAAGGTACAAAGGTTCATTATAATGGTAAAAACCTATTATGGATGGACACTGTGTATATTATGGAAAGTCTGGATTATCTTGGCTATTTGCCAGGTATCTTTCTTTTCCATATATGGTTGATAACATTGTAAAACTATAACTGTAAGTACAGTCAACTTTCATATTATTATTTTTACCTCTGTTTGAAATTAGTATGTTTACAGTGGAAATAAAGCATTTCAATCAATTTCAAAGGATCGGGCCGATGGTTAGTTGTTTATATCAAGTTCAGATTGCATCATAACTAAATATTCCCAAATAAAATTGAAAAAAGAAAAGAAAAAAAATATATAAAATGATAAATTGGTATCCTCTTTCTTTTTCTTCAGTTCTATTATACCAAACCTTCACATCTCTCCTGCATATACATAATTGTTATTTACTTACATTATTTTGGACAATTAAATTTGCTCTTCTGACAACCCCAAAAAGTTCCTTAAAAAATATGCTCTGAATGGGCATAATCGGTTCTTTATGATAACTACTAGAACCCAAATTTGGTCTGCCTCTATATTACGTCAGCATCTGATGCAAAATGTTGATATTTGCTACAAAAGGAAGGTTGTGATATTAATGCAGAAACTAACAGAATTATGTAATAATTATTCTACGTTGAACGACTTTGCATGACGGGAGATGTTTATATTACCAGATAAAAAACCAGATGGTAATGACTCACCAGGCTTGGATTGTTGCCATTGGACAAGATATCCAATAAATCGGCAGACGACACAAAGTAGAACCTTGGGAAGGCGAGCCTCTTGGTCTCCAAGTATTCTGCTAAGGCCTTCTCACAAACAGTCAAACTAGATGAAGGAAGAAAAGAAATGAAAGGAAAAATGAAAGGATGAACCTTTTGGGCAAGAGCATTGTGAAAAGCATTTGATGTAACCATGAGTATTTCAACTACAAAATCATCAGGAATTTTAGGCTGAACCTACTCACAAACACAATCATTCTGTCATTTTCTGCGGCAGAATGCAGTTATTTTTGGATCTCTCCGAAAAAATCAGCTGATCATAATACTAGCATTTTTTTCAACACAATCATTAAGCTAAAGATGCAATTGTGTCCTCATGTTTTACTGTAGATGTAAATTTTATATGTTATGCACAACTGATGTAAAGTGTTTAATGAAACACAGGAAATGACAACAAGGGAGGTTTTCATCAAACCTGTGATATCACATGAGTCACCAGCTTGTTCCTGGTTAATTATTTTTTGACAAGAGTACATTACTATGATTTCTAACACACTTTACTCCCCGTCACAAATTGATTCCCTCTTATGCTTAAAGGTATTTGTGTTATACCATGTCTGACCTTATTTGTAGCTCTTCCAGTTTATCGTATAGACCTGGCTTGTTGGTTGCCTCGACAACATTTGGAGTCTTCTCAGCATCTGCCATCAGTTCCTACAACAATCAAAAACGTCAAAAGAAATCCCAAAAAATCGTTAAATTGAAACCATCGATGTGTATGTAGAATATTCCTATAAACTTGATAGTAATAACAATATATTTATCTTTTCCAGTTTTTCTATTTTGTTTAATATTTACTGGAGTTATAAGAGCAAAACCTGGAGGATAGAATATTTCACTCATAACAACCTGAACTTGGCAAACAAATTTCTAAAATATCCTGAAACATGAGAAATGGAAAAAATTATGTCACATATGGGCAAAATAAGTATCTCTAGTGGGAAGAGACATTTACAATTGTAATTCAGTAGGTTGGTCTGAAAGATAAATATTCATCAGGTTATCTGAGAAACTAAAATCTCTTGTCCAATGAGAACAAAATTACCCTCTAAATCTTGACTGATAAAAAACCAGATTATTTACAGTGAAAGCATTCAGTGTGCACACCTCCTTATGCATCAACCATGCAAGAAAAGTTAACCATTTGAGCAACTTGAAACCAGAAAGTAGATTACTCAAGGAAAACTTGACATCTTTTCTCTTTAATCCAGGCCTGAGACATCATATCATCTGTATTAAGTGAAACCCATTTCTCGGCCTTCAAGACTTTAACGAGCCCAAAACAAGTGTTACAGACACAATGTTCAAAGAACTAAATGAAGGAAACTTCCTCCAGGTTACAAGGAGAGCAAACTTCACCGACCTTGAAATCTGAATCGATGCTATCAAAACGCTTGGAGTCTTCCGGCAGCTGTTTCCTGATATCTTCCGAACCGATGAAGATACTCTCGAGATGGGACCACGTCCTCTGTACCTCAAAGAGGATACTTATGACAGAGTCAGCAGTGGATAGTTTCTTCTGCCAGCCAGATACCTCCTCCAGGAAATGTGCAATGTATTTGGATGTCATCAAATTTTGCAGTTGTACCTATTTGGACAGGGACAAAAAAAAAATTAAGTTAATACATCAGGTTTTAAAATATTGATGAAATTTTTAGATTAGAGCAAACATTGCAAAAAAAACAAAACAATTGTATCTTGAATAACAACTCGCATTCATTAAACCAAACACTGCACCAATTAGTTAGAATGACCAAGTAGGTAATGCAATCATAGTGCGCATGACACAATCATAAAGTAAAAAAATGCTAAAAGACTGCATAGTACGGCGCTGTAGATCAATTTGCAGGTTTAAACCAGAGTTATTCTATTTTACAATTTGCAAGCGATGATACCAATCATGCAGATTACAGACAGTGAGGCTAATTTCAAGCAGTTAAATATTACCTGGTTTTCTTCCAGGGTCTCAATCAATTCCTCACTGGACTTGAGATTGCAGATACCAGTCCTCGCATGTCTCTCATATTCAAATTCCATCACCGACCAGGTATTGTCCAACTCCTTCAGTACCTTCTCCATGCTCATTTCCTTGACCGCTTTGTCGACAATGTTTCTGACCTCGTCTTCAAATTCGTGAAGGTTAAGAGCCAAGAGATCTGCCAGCGTGGTATCTTCGTCCATAACGAATCTGACCTGTAAAGTTTCAAAACAAAGTCAGAAATAGGCTTGGTAATTGGAGGAGGAGGGGAGGAGGAGGAGGAGGAGGAGGAGGAAGAGGAAGAGGAAAGAATATGAAGTGAATTGAGTAACATACTAATCTAAAATTTTGGCAATCAGTAAGATCCTGATTAGGAATCCTAATCCTATTTATTCCTAATCAGGAAGATTCATCCTGACTCTAATAAAAGAGCTTATAAGAGTTAACAAAAAAATATGGAAAGGACACCAGCTAAAATTGTATCAAAATGTGTATCTCTAATTTAACCCTACCTGATGTTATGATTAATACCAAAAAAACAAATATGAACTGGTAGAGATGCCCTCTTCATCTCCCCCTCCCACTCAGTTCCCACACCAGGGGAGTATTCTAGCTTTATTCTGCATTATTTATCCCCCCTTCCCCCACCCCACTGCCCCACCTCCCCAGCCAGGAACAAAAATAAATTCCAAAGAGAATCAATTAATTTATTATTTTTTGTACCGATGTGGCTTGCATGAGTTGCTGCCAATGCCTGTCTCTGATGGCTGGGTTTTGCAGTTCAGACACGGCTCTGAGGGAGGTGAGCATGTTCTTGACGGTAGCGTCTACGCCGTTGTACGCATCCCAGGCTCTCATCTCCTTGTCCAGACTACGGATGTCTTTGGCAAACTTCTTGCAATCCATCTCCATCTGTTCCACGTTGATCTCTAGCCAGGAGGTGGTCTTCCAGTCCTCGATGCTGGACCTCACCAGGAAGATCACATCCCACAGGACCTTGAGGAGTCGCACCTCCCTGCGACAAGCCTTCAGCTGCTTGTAATCAGGCAGGTTGACCTCAAAGAGACCTGCTGATTCCTTCAGCGCTGCCATCTCTGTCTCCATGTCAAAGATTTCTCTATGACACTGCAATTAAATATTTTATTAAAACAGCAAAATTAAAGCTTTTGTGGCAAAATATTTATTAATTGAAGTGATAATCTGATCATTGCAGATGAGTGAATTTCAGCAAATCAGTCTCCATGTCAAAGATTCTCTGAAACATTGCAGATTAGTCACAAGTTAGTATAATTAAAAATTAAGTAGATGATGCAACTCTATATTTCTTTTAATTTGGACCATAGCAAATCATCTCAGATCAGGGCATACCTTTAACCTGGTACAGCATTCCAATATTTTATTCAAGCTGGTCTAACTGCCACATAAATGCAATGGTTTTTATAGCAATCTCTCTACACAGAAGAGATAGCACACTCAATATTTTAAACCTTTCAGTTGCTATAGATAATCTAAACACTACATTATTACTGATGGAAGATTTGGTTCAATCAGCAATAAAACAGAAATGTATTAAATAAGTAACATACTTTGTCGAGGGCATTGTAGGGTCCTTCGAAAGTGTAGATGAAAGGTGCCTCCTTCCTGAATCTCTCTCGGAACTCATGCTGTTGAACCTGTAAAACAGACCAATGACAAAAACCATTTAATAATCAAGGATTACCTATTATTAACATAAATGAATTGTGCAAAAGGTTCTGGACAAGACATTAAAATACCAACATATGATTTATGATTTATTACTTCGACTCATCCTGACATAAATCAATAATAAATCAAGAGCTCTTCATATTGTCTGGTGAAAATATCGAAGAAAAAAAATAACTCAAAACCAAAAGGAATTAATCTTAAAGAAAGGAATACTTACATCAAATGTGATACATTTCTTCCTGATGATGGAGACTTCGTTAGCCTGCAGTGGTGCAACCTGCTGTTTGACAGTGATGGATATCTTCTTTGAGTTGTTCCACTGTTCTGGTAGTTCCTGCAATGGGGAACAAAGTAATACAAATGTAAGATTATGCTAGAAACAGAATTTGATAAACAAACATACATATTACAAATGCTTCTTCAATTTATTTATTTAAGGTAGTGAACCAGTTAAGTTTGGTAACAGTTTGGAATTGAAAACTTGTCTACGCATCAATTTTATGGTTTGATGAATTGAGAATCTGCCTATAATAATGTGGAAGAAATGACACAATTCTAAACAAGACAAAAATAACGAGGAGAATAACATGCAACTTTAGCAAGGTTTACCATGAGGTAAATTTAAACGGTTTCTCATAATCTATGAGAGATAAACTGCTGTCACAGTGATTGCTGCATTACATTAGTTCGAATGAACCCAAATAATGAGTGGAGCTACGATTCGCACTAAGATCTAATATCTTCAACCTTCTAGGTGGGTTTCAAAATGTCAAAGAGAAGGAAAAACTGTTCATAAAATTTATTTAAAAAAATGTTCTTGTCAGCAACAGAGCAAATGGAACTTGGACTTGTGATGCTCTTTGTTTATCTTCTAATATGTTTCTCGCAAACATTCCTGTCTAATACATGACTTGAAAATTCTTTTTAATACCATGCTTGAAAAGCCCCTTTCCTGAAAAGATGTTATCAGACTGAGAGCTAATCCTGACCTGTAATTGTGTGTGAACCTCTTCAGACATCTCCTGGTCGTATGTCTTGAGAAGTTCGATGGTCTGCTTCAGCGGCTCAAACATCTCGTCCGTGGCGGACTGCCTCTCCTTGACCGCGAGGAGGTGACCCATCACGTCGACTAAGCCGTTGTAGTCCCCTTCCTCTACTGAAACCCCCAGGCCAGAATTGGCCAACTTGATGAACTCTTGGAGTTCGCTCAGACTGAGGGAAAAATGAAAAATGTAATTGAAAGGGTTTTCAGTGTTAGGTAATACATGTGGAGCTATAGAAAGAATCGATATGCCCGAGATGATTTTTCAGCCCCTACCCAACCAACAGAGGGCGCTATCATATTGGTCCTACCTACAGTAGTTCCACAAGACTTCACAAGCTGTAAGATGATTCGATCACTGGTAGTATATATAATTTTGTTTGTAATTATTGAAGAAGAGATCTATTGAAACATTTTATTTTGAACTTCCAAGTCAAGCTGACGGTTTAAGGATGTTAACATGCTCTTTCCAAGCATGTTTGTTTTCATTTGGCTAAATTACACAAGTGGAATCTTCAAGTGGAATGCTTTAGCCAATCACGCAGGAAGTCAATAAGCAAGTTCATCAGGTATTTTTAGCTTGTGAGCACTTTCACCCAATCGTGTTACTCTTTAAAACAGAGCCAGAGATTGTTAAACTGTAGCTTACACAAATCACACACATCATACTGATATGGCAGTGCCCTCTTTTGAAATACTGCAGAGCCCCATTGTACCATGACAAGTTCACCTATATCATGAAACACTGGCTGTTAAGACTTAGCTGATTGCCCTTGTAGGGTAATTGTACTTTAACAACTCCACAGCAACCAGAATGGTTAAAAAATTATCCTCACTCCCCTCCCTGTCTCTTTTCAAAGGAATCCTTAAAGACACACTGAATGAAATTTTATTGGCAAAAAATGGGTAGAAACAAGAAGACTTTTTGTTTCCCCAACTGAGTTAACTTTCTTTTTGCAAATTTTTGCATGAAATTTGTCCACACCTGTTATCATCAAATATTAATTCAAGTCAAAATATCTTCACTTTGACATGCAACTAATGGATCATCACTTCACCACTACTAGAGAGTATTTGATTTACATACTGCAACTTTATATTTTGTACCTGTTGGTGACATGGTCAATAAGATGTTGCTTGAACATGAAGCTCCATTTCTTGATGATGTTCAGCAGAGCTTGTTTGAAAGGTTTCCCGTCCACTCGGAACCAGCTGTCGAATCTTTGGACGGCATCGATTTCGTCCACTTCGGAGTAGATCTTCTCGTAAGTATCAACCTAGCGTGGGAGTTAGATGGGTGAAGATATGGTACATGGAATGATGCAGCGAATAAATGATCACCGTCGATGGTTATGGCATGCAAACAATTAGACATTATCCAGACATAATGCAGAATCATGTCTAGAAATTAGTTTCCACATGAGCAAATCACAGGGACATCATAATCAAATTCTCAAATACTGATTATGCTCTTTCAAACCTAACACTTGTAGGAGATTATAAAATTGTAATCTTTACTTGTATTTTACATTCTTTCTAACAAGTCTATCAATTGCTTTCAATTGCGTTTTAAACTGATGATAAAAGCCACAAGCAACTGTTCGCAATGATAAACGTCCCCGTACAAGCGTTCACGTACCTGTTCCTTGAACTGATCCAAAGTCGGTGGCGATTCGGGAACACCGTCCTCCGCGTGAGCTTCGATTTCTTCGGTGGTCAGGACGTGATTGTAGAGTAAGAACTGTCTCATGAACTCCTTACGGTCGTCCACCCAGAGGTAGGCGTAGTTGTCGAATGAATTACGATACTCTTGGGCTTTGTTCATAATCGTCTGGACCCTGTCCATGAGCTCCTGTCTCATCTCTGTCAGTTCCACCATCTCCTCCAAGTCCGCCTAAAAAGTATTTTAATTTTATTTATTTTTTAAAATTATTTTTATTTATTTTATTTTAAGAAAACAAGTAGGAGTAGAGAAAACATAGAAATAGGTGGATTATTGCAAAACTATCAATCTTCTACATCCATGTATATGAAAAGATTTGTAATGTGTAGGCTCAATCAATTTTTTTGGGGTAGCTTGTGATATGTTTGGGCTACTGATATCTTCTCTGTGCAAGATACCTCGGGTTTTGATGTAACATAATGTGATGTAAGGAAAAATGAGTAAATGTGTAAAATATGACTGTGCAGTATTAATAGCAGTTACTTTATTGTACTCAAGGGAGGAGAAAAGAATAGTAGGGGGACAGCATATCACAAGTATTTGATTGGTAGAAGAGGGGAGGGGGGAGGGGAGGGGTGTTGATGCCTGACAGGAAATGAACTTGCTGTAGTAATGCCTACTAGCATTATGGTTCTATCTGTCTTCGATCCACTAACATTTCAAGAGTAATAAAAATGCTTATACCTGGTAGTGTTCAACCTCATTATGTTGAGCCAATCTCTTGACGAGGGAAGCCATTTTGTAGATATCACTGACTAACATTTCGACCAGATCGTAGAAGCCATCCGAAGCTCCATAGTCTAGTGATGGATTGAATACCATATCAGGCAGCTGTGAAGAGACCATGGGTAAACTGATGTGTGAATGGAAGTAGTGAAAACACAAACAAATAAATATTTAATACTTAATCCTCAAAAAGTCCTACACAAAATATGAACACTAAACTTACTCTCTGCAGTCTGGTTGGAACTGCTAAAGACTGCTACACAAAATTTGAACCCTAAATTATTCACTGCACACAATAATAAACATTAAATACTTATCCTCAAAACTTCCTACACAAAACATGAACACTAAACTTATTCCCTGCTCACTGACTGGAACTAACACATCAGATTGTTTGACTCTGACTATAGACAGAGCAAAGATTCTACAAGTAAGCAATACCTCAATACCTCGCAACAAACCGACTTACCTGCAGTTCTAATCTTGCCTCGAAGAGAGGAGAATTACAAGTTTTTGTGTCTGTGTTTTCCAGCATGTAGTTGAGACTGCACTGAATGCAGTTAAAGAACCCGTCCACAACCATGTCGTCAAGATAATCAACATAGGCCTTCCAAGTATCTGTCCCTGCTTCTCCTCTGAATAATTCCAAATTTTCCTAAAAAGAATAGAAAGAGAAATAAAGGAATGATTACCAAGACAAACAAGGAAGGATAATCAGTAACAATTTTCACACATAGTGGCTATTGCTAAAAAATACCCAGCTTAAAATAGGAAAATAAGAAAATACAGTAATTCATTTTCATGGAATACTTAAGTGAAAACATATATCAATACAGAAAATGTAACAAACATGGCTCGTCAGTTCACATCCATCTGCAAAAGCTTGCTCTGTTCTGGAGTTAAAAATATTTAACCTCCTATTCTATTTGTAAAAGTGCAGAGAACAGCGACACTAATACAATCCTTGCTACTATATGCAAAAGTGGAAATGGTAAGCGATGCTTAAAATAGTGATGCTTAGAAAAAGCCTTCTGTTTTCTGTACCTTCATCAGCGCGTGAATCTTCTCTCCGGAAGTCGTGACATCAGCATATCTCTTGTTCAGCCTCTCTTCCCTGTCGTCCAATGACAACAGAGCGTCGTTCTTCAGCTCCTTCCGCTCAAACAATGGCAACTTAGACCAATCTTCCATTATCTTCTTCATTTGCTCCACGTTGTCTTTAGTCTTCTGCAACCTCTTTTCGATATCATAGACCTGCACAGTGTTAAGTGATTGACGACAAAATGATATCAAAATAACAGAAAATAGTCATCACGGAACATTTTGCCATGGCTCTAACTTCCATTGGTTGTTGATTTATCCATTATATACAGTGTACGCAATAGATATTATAGACATTAAGTCTTTACAAAGCTATCAATGGCAAACCATACGTAACTTCCTGATTACAAGTTAAAGATGAAGGAATTATTATAATAATAATTGGCTATTGATCTAGCAAGCAGTACAACTATATGCTATAGATCTTAGTATCAATCATTATAGATCTACAATTGGCTACAGGATTGTACTAGTTATGGATCTAGAATTCAATACCAACCAATAATTGGCTACAGATTTATCAAAATTTGTAATCTATCATTGGTGATAGCTCTAGCAATCGTTATAAACCTATATTTTACTACAGATCTGCATTTATTATTGCAAATCCCAATCATTGGGTATAATTCTAGCAGCAGTCATTGCAATATATTCAAACGATTAAAGCACAGAATGTTTAAGATGTGTAGGTGTGACAAGTTACCAATGACCAGGGTTAAGTAAAGCGCATAGAACTTTCAGATTATGCGCTATATAAATAACGGGGTAATAATAATAAATAAGATCTAGCGAGTAATCACAAATTTATCAGTAACTATAGATCAAGCAATCATTACCAAATAAAATCAATGGCTTCATAATAATATCACCCTCCTGTGACTGAATATCACCAGCTTTATAGCAATTTTCTGATACTAGTTTATACTATGTTCGCCTACTTTATCTCTGGTGTCTTGGATGTATTCCCAGACTCCATCTCCATTCCAATTGAGATTGTTCTCCGCTCTCTCGAGTTGCTTGTCGATGTCTGCCAATTGGCCCTCGATGAGAGGGAACTCCACCTCCAGGACGGTCTCTCTGATCTTGTTATACCAAGCGACTGTCAGGTCCAAGTTGGCATTGTACATTCTCAATGTCTCGTGTTTCTCATAGATCTTGGAGGCGCTATCTGGTATCGTCTCTTCGCCTCTGATTAACAGATACTTGACCTCTCTCAGCACAGCTACCAGCTGTAAAGAAAGAAATTCTTGGTAAATATCAAAAACTAAACATTATAGAATCTAGGACAGACTGCAGCAACCAATGCCAGATTTATACCATCCAGGACCTCCCAAGGTACCATGCTTGGCCTGATCCCCTCATTCCAAAGTAATGAAAGTTGTGATCTCTTGCCTGTGTTGACATCATTACCCTGGAAGTCTCAAATCAATTGCTTCAGTTTCCCATTTAATGATACAACAGCCCTGTATGAGCAGCGGTGTATTTACACGTGATGTTCTGTATTAGAAGCAATGTAAATTAGCAGCCCAGTTCTGAAACTATTACCTAATCTCATGGTCAGTAGCATCCACCATTTTCTTTTTTACCTCTAATGTCCATAATGTGCACTAATTCATATTGAGAACGATAATATGTATCCTGTCTGTAAAGAAAATAAATTGCTAAATGGTTTTTCCATTATTTCTCCCCGGTACTGCTGCCTCAGTGTTTTCCAGCAAGATAAATGACTAAAATACCACGCTACGAAACCAATTACTTAATGAAGCTTAAAGAGTGGACACTATCGAAACAATATCGAATTGGAAAACAGTTCCAAATACAAACCTTTGGATCAAAGTTGACACTGATCAGCTTTGTTTCTTGATTTCTCATAATTAGGGCTTGATTGAGATTGACCTGACAGGTTTCATCCACTACTTCAATCCAGACCTTGAAGACAGACTCCTCATACCTTAAGAATGAGTACACAAGGGGGGCCATATCAATTAGTTGTTGTTAATTTCATCAGCTTTTTGTGTATCATGATCACAGAATACAGTGGCAAACATCAGTAAAAGTTATTTTACCATTACAAACATGCACCGTTTCATAGTTCTTTAACGTCTTTTGTTTTCTTAGATGCTGCATATTTATATTCAAAGTCATTCATTTGTATGATCATAAAGACCATGTACTAAGATTGGCTTGGAGTATTTGGATCACAGAAAGCCCATACATGGACATACATGTCATTATTTTGAGGTCCCTATAAGTGTGTTTGCTGAATAAAGCTGTAACAATATGCAATAAAAAACTGATGACTTACTTTGCAAGGAGGGCCATCATTTCTTCGTACTTGGCAAATACTTTTGTTGCATCTTCAGTCTGCATAATCCTGTATCAAGGACGTTAAAAAAAAGATACTCCAAATATTTGGTAACTTTTATCTAAGATATGATTCTTTAGAGAAGAGTAATCACTTATACTCTGTGTTTTACAACATAAGTTTAAAGGTAACTTAAATAACTGATGGAGATGCTTCAAAACTTAAAATATGCACACCTCACTAACACCTTCATTTGAGGACAAATTCTTTCTCTCTCAAATAAAGTAGATCTTTATTTCCAATTGGAAGCTAGCAATCTTCTCCGACAGTATTATAACCATACCAGCTAGCTAAGACTAGTCTCGGTAACTCTACTAAGGGGAGCGTTGCAGTTGTGGGTAAGGCAGTGACATTGGGTTATTTTTGTTTCTCCATGAAAGTTTTGGACTATCTTAAATGAGGCGATAAATATCTGTCGTGATAATGATCCTGGTATTTATTTAATGTGCATATTTGTCCGTATCTGTTTTTTCTCTCCTGAAATAGTGAAAATACAAGGATGATGAAGAAAAATTGCTATAACAATTTGATAACTTGGAATAGCACTTTGCTATGCTATACCAGATAAAAGTATTCCAAGTAATCTACTATGTGCACATGTACAGTATTTGTCAAATGATTATTTAAACATTACAGATTTTACCAGTTGCTTTTACTGTTACATTCAGTTAATTACCCAATTTTAATTCTTAGGTTGATCAAACTACTCATTCATTTTGCAATGCTTTGACAATATTAGCAGTGTTACTAACAATATAAACGTTACTTAGCAATCCTATTAAAGGCTTTTTCCACTGAACCAAACATTCCATTTATATATCTATATATACATATATCTATGCAACAAGATAATATAAAAAAGGACAATGGTATTGAAGTTATATTAACTTCACACAATGATGAGGGTGCAAACTCAATTTAAGTCCTTCATGTTGCTAAATTATTAAATATCCTCCATGTTGCAAAATTTTTAAATGAAACTGAAATAAACAAACAACTTGTGGTCTCTCCAAGAATTCAAAAACGTTGTGCCACATGAGAGTAAAACAAAACAAGAAAATAGTAGTAAAACTAAAGCTGTCTACATTTCAGAAAGCATAAAATATTATAACAAGAACAAGATGGAAAAAAAAAACCCAGCCAAAAGAAGAAAATTTGGTGCCAAAGGAAAACGAAAATGGATGTGCATAAACCAATTACTCTCGATCAGGAGGAGACTTAATAATAATATTCCTGTAACATGAGTCACTGTAAAATAAAAATGACATTGTGCAGTGACTGAAGGAAATATTAGTATTAAATAATTCCACATGTTGTGTAAAACTTTCAACAAACACTATCAATGGAATTGTGACCCTGGAGACAAACTGGAAGATTTTATAGCTGTATAGGAGGTGGAGGAAATATCCAGTGGTTTACAAACCTCCCCCCCCCCCACAATCCCCTAGCAAAACCCTACTTTTTACTATTTTTTATTGTTTTTATTATTAACAAATAACTATTTAAGAAAATCAGCATTCATTAAATAAGTTAGTCTTTGTATAGTCTCTGTAGGAGAATTTGCCTCATTGCTACCACCAAATGCACACCAATGTGATAAATGCATTCCTCTCGACTAGCTATTCGCTCTCTGTGTTTCTAGAACTTGCACAGGGAAGGAGTGATACCCCAAAAGACCAGCAAGAGTTCTCAGTGTAAGAAGGTTGTTGAAACAACAGAGATATTCAATTTGTTACAGACTCGGCAGAGATATTCATGTGTATATTTGCACTGACGACATTTAAATGTAGCATGTATAGAAGCTATCGATACTGTAGAGTGTGTAGGGTGTGGACGTCTGACAATCCAATATTTCACAGTGGTAACTCATTTCAGTTACTCAGGCAAAAGGAAAAAACAAATCAGTAAAATACTAAAACACTTCATTTCAAAAGTTGTTAGTTAGTAAAACTTGAAAGTTTTTTGTGCAAACACCTCAAGACCATGCGGTCATGCAGTTTATTAATATATACCTTTTCACGCCCGTCCTAAGGAGAAAATGACATCAAATAAACCAAAGAAATATTAAAAGGAAATAGGAAATAATTTAAAGGAAATTTGGCATGCATATCAGTTATCACAATTTGGAGAAGGGATGATAGCCAAAATCAGTTCTTAATGTTTGCAGTATTATCATTACCCACAGTCATGCAAAAAATCAAAGAAAGAACGAAATTGATTTCATTAGGAAATTAAGCATATATGTTGAATTATTTATTTTAAGAAATGCAGCAGATGGAATTGTGTATTACAAAAGGTTTTCATCTATTCCATTTCAACAACAAACAAACATACAGAGAAACGGACAACCACATTGAACCAATGAGGAACCAATCATAAAACTGTCTGTGGTCTACACACATTGATTAGCCAACTTGTGCATGAAGTCATTTTGCTTATTTTGAGAAAGAAAAAGCAATTTACTTGAAAAAAAAACAGTTAAAGGTATTTGTCTGCTTCCTAGTTCTCTAGAAATCATCACCATTGATGATGACATGCCATTACATCTTACATTGATTTGTGTTTTTAATGGGTTTGCTAGTCATTAGTTTGAAGCTTGAATAGGAGACCCAGTGCTAAAAACATTTTAGAGGGCCTGCAAATTTGCCACAGTGTGAATTACTAGTGGTCCGATTGATAATTTCCACTGTCAGATTTCATTATATAGTACTACAAGATCATAAACAATGTTACCATGACAGAACAGATGTGGCAACGATGCTTTGAATATGAAGGCAGTAGACATGTTTTATTTAGTACACACAGAATAACTAGTAAATGTATTTACAAACAAAAATTTCAACCAAAGCATGTTCAAGTCCCTACTCTGATTAAAAAGTTATATCAAAATAAATATGTCATTTAGCTGCTAAATGTCATTTAGCCTCTGAAAAAGATCCTGCTAGCATCGAAATGTCAGGCCAACTTACTTTTACACATAAAAAGTTATATATATACTTAACATACAAGTTCGTATGATTAAGTAACTTACGGATGCTCCACATGCTTGAAACTGCTCATGGGCTTTGTCAACCTATTCCTGAGTTGATGTGACCACTTCAACGCACCGGCCACTTCGGGCATATTTTTGTTTAGCGGTGGTTTACTCTCGGTGACCTCGATGGCTTTCATCTGGAAGTCTAAGATCTCCTTGGCATTGTCAAGGTCTTGGTTATAAATGGTGAGAAGCTTGGGGTACTTTGGTTCAAAGTCTTCCATGATGACAGGTCGATCCAGCATAGGGCTGTAGCAGTCGAGTAGCTGGCGGATGGGAACGAAGGGAATGTTGTCTTACTGCTTTCTTAGTGAGTAATGGCAAAGTGAAGTATCAAGGCATGATTTTAACAAGCTTCTATGTGATTCAGTATATAACATGATTGCTGCAAAATTGTTTCAAATGATGGAATTCAATTTTCTGTGGTAAAGGGTGCTACCACACACCTGTGAACTTCAAAGTTCTTTGTCCAAGCTTAGACTAATAGACACAAGTTTACCTGAAGTGAGTATGATGCAACACATTCCTTCATCTTGTTGATAGTAAAAGAGTTAAGTTGCATTTGAAATGAACCTCTAACTGTGAGCTCTGTTTTAATAGCATACTTTAATATTTAAAACAAAAATGTCACTTTGCATTTCCAAGTGGCCAAAATCCCATGTATGATCTGCACTTGAAGGCCTACGTTCCCTTTCACACTGTCAAACATTCAAGTTGTACGGTTAGGTAGAATATCTCAACTCATGCAACTTTTGCTGTCAGTGTAAGAGTCCATGTCAGACTTTTAAATACGCTTCGTCCTTTAAATTGAACAGGGAAGAGTACCAGAAACGAAACCTAGATTGGTAATCTTCTGGAATTATTTTATAATTACCTTAAAGACAGATTCCAGACCAGCGCAGTCTTCAAAGCCCTGACACAGAATGGCTCCTAGCCTCCTATCGAGATCATAAACTTTCTTCTCAAAATTGTCATAATCCTCGATGAACTCCTGCAAAAGAGAATTCAGTCATGAGTAACCTGTGGATAATCTTAGTCATGCCAATATATGTGCATCCGTGACTGCAAACCTCATGCAAGAGTTATGGATTGAAAAACAGTTTAATAATATCATCACCAAATGGATATTATTATTGCTCTATACTAGGTCATCGGCTATGCTGAAAAGATAAGAAAAGCTCACACATGACCCCCTTCTTTAGCACCAAAATTAAACCAATTACCCTTCACTGATATTTGATACCTGTGCATTAAGTATGTACAGTCACTATCTAGTATATTGTAATTATAAGTATAAATTGAATGCTACTATTTACCACACTACATTACATTTCTGCAGATGTTAAGAATTATGGATGATTTATGTTAATAACTTTAATTTTAAATCATTGAACAGAACTGACAATCAATGAAACCTTTGTTATTTTTTTAATTTTAACATGAATGTGTAAATGATACATCTACTATTTCAGACTAAGTTTAATAATTAGTGGCATGTTTTCTTCACACAGAAACTGGATCGATGTTCTGAACTTACTTTGCACATAGGATCTAAGGCATCATACTGGCTCTCGGTGAAGACTTTGATACATTCCAAGAATTCTTCATGTATTCTTTCGACCTGCTGTCCAAGCATTTTGCCTTTCATGCCTCCCATTTCGGTCTTCTCCAGTTTCAGGAACTCGACAAAGGTATCGAACAGTTTCTAAATATATGAAAGATAAACCAGGCCATTTGCCAATGAAAAAAAAGTTACTCACATTTAGATGGTATGCAAGTGAGACACAAATGGAAACATTAAGGCAGTACAAAGTTAACTTCCCAATTCCATAGATGTACTATGCAAAACTGAAATATCTGATCAAAATCAGGCCTGGAAATCTACTTTCTTCATACTTGTATGGTGTCTAGGTTATTTGGCAATTTTGTCTCAAGTATTAAGGTGAGCATATATGGAATGAGCACTGATAATTCCATTATGTAAATGATTCAGAATGAACACCATTTAGAAATTCCATGAGCACTGTGGCAATGCATATCTCTGTCCTGTAAATCTACATAAAATCAACAGTTTTCTGGTTTTTGGTTTGACTGTTGGGCAAACATCTTTTTGCTTTCTTTAGTGTAACAACATCTCATTTTTATTTCTTGTGAAAACACTTTGAATGAAATGTAAGAAACGGACACATGGTTGCAATTGTATCAAGTGAGTATCTCGTCATTCTCTCTAGATGAACTGTCTCTCTGTCTGATATCATTTTAACATATGATGTCAAATATTTATGGTTAATTGCTAAATGACAGTGAGAAACATCAAACATACATCAAACTAGTTCCACAATTACACCACCATATGGGCATTCTTGGTAAAAAATTGACAATTCAAGGCAATTGGACACTAACAGGCTTGAAGAAATGACTCATAATATGAACTGCAACCTAAAAGCTTAGTACCTCAAGAGTTTCCAAACGTTCGGTGAATGTGTCCAATCTTGCAAAGACCAGCGGCTGGGCAAACTCCCAGAGGATAGGTTCCCTGCCATCCTTGAAGTATTCTGGTAATTTAGTACGGTATTCCTCGTACTGTTCCTTGAAAAATTTCAGAACCTTCACGGCAGAGTGTAGTTTGGTGACAGCTTCCTCGGGCTCTAGTTTGAATAGCTCTCCCGGGTCGAGGAATGTAACTCCCTATTATTGCAGTGTGGAAGAAAGGAAGGTATGAATGTTTGTGCAAACTGGACTTGGAACAAAGAAAATATTGTCATAAAAATTACAAAATCTTACATTAAAGGTTATCACCAATGTCCTAGCGTATGCTTGAAAGTCAAGTATAATGGTCAGTCTTGTTCAAACTTCAGAAAGCATTTACTTTGTCTCAGGCATCTTTTGTCTACTTTTAACACTTCTCATTTGAATCATTTATTTTTCTGAATAATTTGTGGAATGAGAGTCTCCTGTAATGTACTTATGGACGCTATTATCAATTTTAGTTCAATCCATGTCAAATCACCAGATTATGGAGATGTTCGTAAGTTGACCTTTTCCAAAAATTACCACCTTCCTTACATTAGAGCACCACGAAATTAGCATAGCTGTGAAAATTTTAGTTGCATTGCTTCAAATTTGTCCGATACATGACTGTTTGAATTTTGAAATTTGCCTGCCAAGTGCAAACACAAGTGAATGACGATTTCCTGTGTTATACTTTTAAGTTACGCAACTCCAAAGTTGCTATTTCATGCTGCGATTCAATATATGAAGGATTTTTGTTGCGGAATTAACAAACACATAGCCATGCAAGAGTTTTTCATTTTTTCTTACTTGTAATGGGAAGAAATTACTTTTTGTTCACATAGGGTGGTACTAGATCTCTTCTGCAAAAAAATATCAGAATCTTTCAAGATGGCACACGTTTTACTTTTTAGCAGTCAAAGACGACCTCCTGTGCACATAAGATCAACTTTACAACTTCATAAATTATTCACAAGTAGAGAGAGTTAGGACACTAAAATTTGGTAAATAGTGAAAACTTGATACTTTTTAACCTAATTTTACTGGTATCTTCAAAGCATTTCACCTAATCTGTGACAAATTATGATCAAGTATATAATATCTCTTCCTAAAAATAAAAAAGTTGGCATGAATGCACATTTACTAGTGCATACCTGAGCAATCAGAGCATTGCAAATCTCCTGAAGAAGAACGATTATCCTTGGTGGTGTGTTGTAGTACTCGGAATGACTCCAGATCAGGCAGATAGTGTGCATCATAGCTGGAATGTTATCCATTAGATCTGGAAATTCAACTTCATCTATGTCATCAATGGACCGTTGGAGGGGTTTCAGATGGGTGTAGATGTCCTGAGCCTCAGTCAAAGCTATTTGGTTAAAGTAGCACAAAGAGCGTATGGACATTAGTTGATAACCTAAGAACATACTGTAGAGCAATGACAACTGTCTAAAAGATGTACATCTGTAACTTTTGTAAAAGTAGAATTTTTAGATTGACTATTCCCACAACTTTTGTAACATATATAAGATTCCCATCCATCAATGTATGAAGACTAACCAGCTTCAACGTCACGCTCGATGTTCTTGAAAGATGGAAGGTAACTGCTCTCTGTTCTCTCAAGCAGTAGTTTCATCTTACGTACTTTGGGATCCCTCAACTGTGAAACAATGAACAAAAAGAGATAGTTAAGATGATGAAGGTATTGCAGCGGTTGATTTTAGTTTAAGTGCTTTTACACCTGATTTCAAAGCTGCAAACACGAGTGATGATCCAACGAACCGCCTCTATCTGCGCTTTTCCACGCCCCGTAACCACAATTATGTGGTTTTGCGGTTAAACTGTAACAAAGATTTACCTGTGCTATTAAGTAGGATTTGCAAATCATGTAGCACGGTGCATTCAGTTTAATGAATGAAATAATTGTCTACAAGTTTGAAAGTAAGGAATGTACAATGACTACAATCAATCAGATGAATGGTAGATTAAATACAGTTGATGTTGCTCACTCTTGCAACTTTTCATAAGATTTCTACATTTAATCAAGATCACTTCTGCAAATTTGCAAATATGCTGAGACAAGAAGCTTTTTCACCATACCTGCTGGAAAATACAATCCAAGTTTTCACACTTGGCCTTCCAAAACTGAATCTCTACATTTGGCCCTGGATTCAAACCTTCGAGGAGTGGCTGAGCAGAATCTCGTTTAAGGACGTCTTTGATTTGATGAGTCCAGTCGATGATCACAGACTCAATGGCATGTACTAAACTCCGATCATAGGAATCGTTCCTGCGGGCAAAAGTAAATATGCTGGCATTTTAAGAAGAGAAAATTAATAGAAAACTGCAAAAACTGCAAAACCAGGTTATGCAATTTCAAACAATATT
This sequence comes from Apostichopus parvimensis, assembly GCA_000934455.1. Classification (NCBI taxonomy): domain Eukaryota; kingdom Metazoa; phylum Echinodermata; class Holothuroidea; order Aspidochirotida; family Stichopodidae; genus Apostichopus; species Apostichopus parvimensis. Next base: position 61,025 of record KN885249.1, read on the forward strand.
TCATAGAGATTATATAGAGATTTTTACCTTGGTTCCTTCTCTTCTTCAATCTGTTTTTACAAGTGATCATACTTTCTGTCATACAATAGTTTGCAACACACTCAGCTCTCTAAAATGTTTACTATCCTTGAAATACTGACTCTAACAATGTGATAAGAAACATCATTCACATGTCTCAATCAAAGTTGGGAAATGATCAATTGTGATCAACCTACAACAGCTCAGAAAGGAAAAACAGCAACATTACGTTTACAGAAAATACATGTACAAAGTGTAAAAATGTGATGTAGTATAGACATACTTCTCCTCCACTTCAGATGCATCCTGAACTTTTTCTGAACCAACGGGTAAGGGAAGAAGCGTCTTTCCTTTCACTTGTCCAGCTACGACATAGACGCTGCTCTTTAAATTGTGAACGTGTCTCAAAACATCTTGAGAGACAACGACTGGCCATTGTTCATGGTTTCTGGGATTAGCTAAAAGGGGTACAAGAATCTGGGATAGAATGAAAAAAAAGGGAAAACTTCAAGGATTAGTGACATTAAACACAGATTAAGATCAAATTAAGACAAAATGTGATTTAACCTTGAAAGTATGGACTGGTTGAGGTAACAGCACTTACAAAAAAAAATCTGTGGTAATTTTCCTCCACCTGTGATCACACGTGATTATCAGTGAAAAACAAAAGAAAACACACCTAAATATGCGTGGTATATTCCGATGCAGTTTTCAAGACCAGATTGAAAATTTATAAAGAAATTTGGTATCACAAGAAACTTACAGAATAAGATATTTCACTGAAATATGTATAAAGACAAACAAAAAAAGACAAAAAAAAGTCAAATATGGACAAAGACCAATGTTCAGCTCTTTTAATGCTATTGTCTCTGAGGTCCTATTGATATTCTCCTACTTAGTCATTCTAATCTAATATCAAAAAAGATGAATTAGAATATGAAGGTAAGACATTTTTAAGAAAGGAAACACATATTAATTTGGGATGAAAAGAATGACCTACAAACAGAAACAAACCTCAATGGGGCCATTCTACTATTCAACTATAACTTACCTCATCAACTAAAGCTGACAACTGATCAAGTGGTGCATATGAAAGATCGCCATATACTATATTCTTCTTGAAGTTGTCTTTTGACACTGACTCTTTGCCTCGTTTAACAAAATAAATAGCTTTGTTCTGTTTCAGCGTTGTGGGAAATTCATACGATGGTGTGATCAGTCCAGCTGGAGTAACTGAAATCACTAGCTGTGGATTGTCAGCTTTCTCTAAAAACTCAAGGATCAGTATTTTGTTCTCATCAACTCCATAAAATTTTGCCCATTTATCTGGCTTCAATTTGTAAGTCTTTAGGATATAATCTGAAATAAAGTCTACTCTTGCATCTACTGCCTCCGTCATCTTGATTTCTGTCACCTGCAACAGCACAAGAAAAAGTGCAAAGAAGTTTATTTGTAAATCTGAGTAATGTACATCGCACACTAATCCTGAGGAAAAATAATTTTGTTTTCACTAACATGTACTCTATCTTTTTCTTGGATCTAGTTCCATTTCGCCATAAGTACATACCGCCATACCTTTTGGCCATAGGTTTCGAGCCTTTCCCCCATGGCGGAAACCTATGGCAGTTGTGACCAAATTTCAAAGTCATTCACACAAAGTTATTTTCATTAATGTAATCAATTATTTTTATTATTGTCGCAATGGGAAAAACATGGGATATATTTTGCCCCTTACTCAGGCAAACAGGGTTTCAGAGGAATTTCAAAGTCATTAACACACTGCAGGTATATTATTAAGGTTATCAATACATGTTATAAATGTTGCAAAGGGAAATCAACCGGTACATATTTTCACCCCTAACTCGGATATACAAGGCTTCGGGGCATTTCGAAGTTATTCCCACAGATATTTTATTAACGTAAACACAAAATGTTATAAATGTTGCTAGTGTAAAAACATGGGTAACATGTCACACTTATATTTCTAACCTTCATACTAATGTTACTCCTACCCACAATTATGTGCTCTTTCCACCATAGGAAAGTGCTTTACTGCCATGGTGGAAAGGCACTTTTACTATGGTGGAAGCACTTTTTTATGGCGGAAAGTACCCATGGCGGAACGATACGTTCCCCTTTTTCTTCAATTTGAGGATACCAAATCCAGTATGATGAAAATAACATGGGAAAGTATCAAAGAAAGTCGAGAGGGATGGTTAGACTGAGTGAATGTCAGGGAAGTTAAGCTGCTTATAATTTACTGGTGGCATGGGTATGTGTGAGTATTACATAAAGGAGCACAAGGCGGTTGTTGTAAAAAGCAAAAGGAGGCCAACGTAATCATGGAAAAAATGTGATCCGCATGATAATGCTTTAAGAAAAGTATTAAAAGGCGGTATCTTCTTGATATTACTGAAAATGGCTGTATAAGTATTTTGCACCAACTATCATCCAAGTAACATCTACAATCATGGGCGATGTTTGCATGAGCTGTATCGCTACTATCCGTCCGCGTCAGGAGGCAATTCAATGCGATGTATGTAGGCTATGATTTGAAGTGGCAACACCGTACTATTTCTATCCTGCTCCAGTGATAGACACTGTATTATAATTGCTGTGTTCGTACGTCAAACTATTACCACTTTTTCAATCGCAATTAAATTGTCTCTATTCGCCAGGCTCACCCAATGGTGCTACAAATGGTATTAAACACCATACATAACAGATCTCTATCTTCACAGATCTGTAGCCTAATAAAGTAATATACATTACGCAGGAGTAAAGGCCTATTCTATTTAGCCGTACGTTAAAACAACGGCGCCAGGTTTCTTAACGAAATTCCCCGTTACGTGTTTACTCGAGCAAAATACCTTAGGCTAACATATGAGCCAAAAATAAATCCATAACGACAATAATGGTACTGTCAGTCGAAGAAAATCTTAAAAGCACCTCTGAAATCCTTCAGATCGCTCAAGTTTGAGGTCCGCTTTCGTTATGTCTGTTGAAAAGATGGCGTTTGGTCGATCGATCCCAATATCTAGCGTGAAGTCACCATGGTTACTGGTACTAGCTTGCCGCGTATACGATTTCTGTGTTGAATTTCTGTGCCTTGCATAACGTACGGACGACTGTATATACAGACGCACCAATCGCCCAAAGCTACAACTATCTCTACTACTGCCTGTATGGCTTTATGGCGTTAGAAAAGTATCAAAACAGATCTGATGATATGAATTTACTTTTCTTTCTAAAGGTACTTGGGAAATTATGGTAATTGGGGATAAAATGCATTGGGGAAAACCTATTCCGTACCGCTCTCTCACGTGTATTTTGTACTTTAAACTAGCTACGAGAGAATAAGGACTATCTGAAAGCGTTTCCGTTTCCAATTAGGTCCCCAGTCCAACACTAAGGTCCCTGGACCCCACTATATCAGTGACCCTGAGATACATGATTTCATAGATGTCAGTGGCGTAACCATACCTTTTCATCTGGGGTTCTAAGGGGGAAAAGCGCTCGAATGGGGGGGGGGGGGCAAGCAACCAGTTAAGTCATTTTAGGTTATTTTGCAGTATGCCCCATTCCCAAACACTTCAAACCGTGGTAACGGTACTGCTATGAATATTTCGTTACCCAAATTGAGCAGGTTATTTGTGAGTTCCATTCGCTATATTAACGTTGACCGGGAATATCCAAATAACATATGAACTTGATAATGTAGAGAAAGTCCAGCACGTAGCCAGGATTTCATCTAAGTTATGGGAGTGGGCGGATTCAATGTATTGACCTGTCAACGAGAACACATATCGCTAACGATCTGTGTGGGGTCCAACTGGGGGCCCGTCATAGCTGGGGCCCCTGGTGGGCTTTATTTTACGATATGGTGGACATATAAACACTGAGAGCTTTCATGCAAATTTGATCCAATCTGTCGAGATTTTACTAGTCATGTAAAATGATGTTAAAAATACTGCATATGATTATCCTTATATGCATTCGTTGGGTAGAAATTATTCAAATACTGAGGCAATAGCTCACTCCAAATAGTTCTAGTCAAATCCATGGCACTTTGGCATGATCATGCCAAAGTGCCATGGATTTGAATAGCCACAATTGAACCTAATTGGGGCTGGATGGTAGCCCAATATTTACCCAAATTTAGCCCATCTGGGGCCAGAGACCAGCCCATGAATAGCCACAATTTAACCCAAAATAACCCAATTAGGGCCAGAGTTCAACCCAATAAGGGCCAGATGCTAGCCCTAAAACTGCCAGAATTCAACCTTAAAAAACCTAAGTTGGCCCAAGTTAGTGCCCAATCAGTGCCCAATCAGTTTGCCCATTCGGGGCCAGATGTTTCCCAAGTGACAAAAAGAGTCTGGCCCACATCGGGCAACCCAACCTGGGCCCGATTGGGAGCCCGATTTGGGCCCAATAAGGCCCAAATAGGAATTGTTGTGTGGGGAGTCAGTAATACAATACAAACAATAAGATGGTGTTATGGTATGATACCAATTTGATCGGGTAATATGCGTAATTCGTAATGGTAATGCATAATGCATAAACGCGTAATGCATAACGCATCATGTGTAATGTGGAATGGATAATGCGGAATTTCTCTTCGCGGTCAAACCTTTTTCTGAGCAAGATCAACTAAACGAGGCCAAATTTGGGAATTTTGCCGTGAGTTGGACCAAACTGTCTACTTGCTCTGTTGATTATCTTCAAGTTAATGGCCATTATTACCTTCCGTAGAATATGACGAGTGTCTTTTGTTGTGCTAAGAAGCGTAAAATACACAATAATATAGATTCAGAATCGATCGACGTGATATGTAACAAATGGATTGTACGCTATTCAACGACCGATCCCTAGCTTATGCAACAACGAACAGCAAATTGTGATTTGTTTTGATGGTAATTTGTGCACCTTCTCTCCGACATTACTAAGCCTGAAACCTGAAGTAAGACTAAGTAGTCAACCAGAAGGTCCTGGGTATTGGTACAAGGTAAGTCTGTATAAATTTAGAAAATCACTAACTGCGCTATCAAAATAAGCCTGTCTATTTCAGGCAAGTGTGTCATTGTGTTTGTACACAAATCCTACCACACTGAACAACAGCTTTGTGCAGTATACGTACAGTACAGTAATTGAATGCTCTCGTGACTTGAAATATTCGGAATACTCAGGGTCATTGAGGAGATCAGGTTTACTTTATACTGTACAGTACTTCCATGGCTGTAACAAAATCCATTGTATATTCGTTGGATTGATACAAGCAGACAGCACTGCGAACGGTAGGAGCTAAATTATAAAGAATTACATAAATTAGTAATAGTACTTAGTAGTTTAGACATATGAAGTTGAATAATAACATTCATGAATTTCATGCCTGTGTTTGTTTCTTCAAGCTTTCACATCAGGTTATTGGTGTGTTTTAATGTTGATGTTCTGTAACATTTTCAATGTGTCTAATCCCTAGGCTAGGCCTACAGTATTTCATTTTCATGGATGATTATTTGCTTTTATCAATTATTCAATAGAAGTTACTGGTGTATGTCACCATGCAGTATATACAAAAGCCTGTGAAAGATATAGCCTGTTGGCCAATGCAACACTATCAACAATGACTGGCATGAAGTGATGCATACTATATTCAGGCAGCCCCCCCCCCCCTCCCACACATTACCCAGCACTATATTGTGACATTTTTTATGTCTGTTTTTGTATGAAGTTGGAATGTTGAAATATGTTGGTATAAATATGAAAAGGTCATTTCAGGTCAGCATAAGTAAAGTATCAATGTATCTCTGTTACTTAATAAATTCAAAAAATAACATCATCAAAAAATGTGACATGTTCATTTACCATTCCGATTTTGTTGCACTTGCAGCATTAGTGCACATTGTCCTAATCAAGTGTGTAAAAAAATTCTTATCTACCACTGTGTAAAAATAAGCACAAATAACATTGAGATTATGCTTAAATAGGCCCAGCCAGATGATTAAGGGATGTTACGTTTTTAGCCTTTTTAACTTTTCCTTTATACAGAAAAGATGGAGTTGTATGTCATTCTTATACTGTGCCTAACCCCACTATCAGTGAAATCTGACAAAATTAAGAAGATTCGAAAGCAAGGACCGTACTTACCCAACTGGGACTCAATTGACTCTCGCCCTCTACCAGGATGGTACGATCAGGCCAAGTTTGGTATCTTTATGCACTGGGGTGTTTACTCTGTCCCTGCTTTTGGTACAGAGTGGTTCTGGCACAAGTGGAAGGCTGATAAAAATCCACGATTCGTAGAGTTTATGAAGGAAAACTATCCGCCTAATTTTCAGTATCCGGATTTTGGATCTCAGTTTACTGCTGAAATGTTTGATGCCAACCACTTTGCAGATGTCATACAAGCCTCTGGAGCACAGTGAGTCCTATTCATTCCCAACATATATTTGTCAGGGTAATTATGTTATCCCTTCCCCTTACTGAAGAAAAAGAAGGTGCAATCGCATGCATTATAATTATTATTCCTGAAGTAGCTTGTATTAACAAATAGTGTCTAGTCTAGTGTTTAATAATGCTACATTATAAGATACTGTATGTACAAGTGAAGGTTGTTGCCATAGTCCATAAACTCTTCATTAATCACAGTTTATTATAAGTAAGAAAATCACATGTTTATAAGTTGAGTATCAAAATGTTGGCACGTCCAACCAGATAAGGGTTGTGTGTAAGATCTGCACATGTGTAAGCTTGTGACAGCAATAAAAGGTTAAATTAGTGTGCCACCAAATTTGCTAGAAAGTTACTGCATTTACCTCTGAAGTTTTTACCACACAAGTGAATATTGTTGTCTAGTCACTATGTGGAAATAAACTCCATTGGTCCTGGTGGCCTTTTACAATATCTCTGTAAATATCTTTTGTTGTGTGTAACATGCACTGTATCATTTAAGTTAACAGGTTTTCACCTCAAGTGAATAAATACAGTATGCATGGAATAATTTGATGCTCAAATTATGTTTAGCACTTTTGAAGACCTGCCTGAACATTCCCATACAAAATACTATGTTACCTGTGTACAAGCACCGCTATACATCTTTGCATTTTGCTTTGCTATACCAGATAAATTATTCCCTGGTACTTACAGTAACCTCAATGATTACTTGGTACACTAGTATCACATGCCTCATTGGTATATGCATTAGGTTTTGCAAAGAGATAAAACATCGTAAATATTGTAATTGTGGTAACTAATGCTATTTTCATATAGAACTTAACATCTTTTCATGAATACATTGCTATCTTTTAGGTATGTAGTTTTGACCAGCAAGCACCATGAAGGCTTCACAAACTATGCTAGCAACTTTTCATGGAACTGGAATTCAGTTGATATTGGGCCAAGCAGGGATCTTGTAGGTGAGTTGCTCTTCATTAGTTCT
>KN885249.1:81774-104803 GCA_000934455.1 Apostichopus parvimensis
TGCAGGAAGTCATTCACTATTGTTGACATTTCAACTCACAAAGCATGTGATGTTTGTGGCGCGAGAGTAGTTTGGCAACCCTGGTACAAAGGAAGCCTCAGGCTAGTAAAACATGATCATCCAAGCTTAATCCAAGATCTAATTTCTCAATGAAAGGTTGTCGCCATGGAGATCCACAAAACTTGATACTTTATGCTAGCTGCTGTAGTTAATTGGAATAGTACATCATCCTCAATCTTCAGCTTATTATTTTGGGGGGGGGGGGTTGTATTAGAATTGACTTTGACCAAGTTCATCTGATATATTTTTTCCACTGATTTATTTACAGAAAGGTGCATACATCTGTAGTAAATGTTGATTCACATTGCATATTCAACTTTAACCTTTAAGGCTGAATACGAACTTAATCGAAATCTTGAAACATGCACATATATGTAGTGCAGGGCAAACATTTTTTGGGATCGTCCTGTTCTACAATATCATCAAATTTCTATTTGGATATACCAAAATCAACTTTGGAGGAACAGGTCCTACAGAAGACTAGTTACTTACATCAAATTCAGATTGCATTGCAGCTGTATATCCCCAAGTAGGTAAAATGATAAATTGGGATCAGTCACAAAGCTATCCACCAAGCCTACACACTTCTCTTACAGTGTTAACATGCCATTGTTGTGTTGCTACTTTTTTTGGCAAACAAATTTGCTGTTTGGAAGTACAGTAAAGCCTTGTTGTGCCGCCGTACTAGCAGAAAAAGTCCTTAAACATTTTCATAGTAAACTATAGTGTTCACTGTTTAGTCATATTGGATATTTTACCATCGAGATGAAAATGTGCCCTCTATCAATTTGCCATCATTCAAGGTCGTCTCATCTTGTGAAGTCTTTGGTACAGGAGCTTTAATAGTAATTCAACATAATAATTCAACATACAAATACATGTACAGTACTGTATACCTGCAGCGGTACAGTGCTTTTTGTACAAAATGTACCTAAATTTCTGTGAATTCTCAGTATATCCTGCTACTTTTTCTGCCTTTTTCTTGAACAAAATCATACTTTTAGTGTCCGTATACTGTACAAACTATCAAGAGCACTCCTATGGAGATTTGTGTTTTCCAAAAGCTTCGGAATTTCTTCTTCTTGGTCATCAAACCAGTCATTCTAATTTTCTTTTTCCTCTTTCTGAGCTCATTTTCTGTTGCTTCTTGAAGGACACCTTGAAAATCTTCCCTGCTCTTTACGACCCTGCACTATTTTTTCTACAGGTCAAGAAATGTTCCAGCAAATGTTACAGTACCTTTTATGTGTAATATATACTGTACTTTTCTGTTGTTTTTAGCCAAACCCTCCCATCTCTCCAATGTACTATTTTGGTCAAGATCTGTTACTGTAATTACAATAGTTACTTCCGATTGATCCGGAGTATCGGCTTCCGTTTTACAGATCATGTGAGCCACGCTTGACTCTATTTGTTGTACCCTTTGTCCCGATTTGATTGTTTATTTGAGGTCATGACCTTTTCATGCAGGATATAATATCCTCTTAATGATCCATATCCTTCCATTCCTGCAAAGATTGAGACTTGGTTTCCTGTTCAGGTAGTCAAGTTTTGGTAATTTGGCATCATGTTTTCAGTCATGAGATGACAATCATTAAATTATTTAACTTCATGAGAAACAAAGAATTGCTTACCAAAGGCAAACATGTACATGTATACCAAAAAGTTTAAAGTGGAATTCTTGTATAACATGCTGCTCATTACAGGAGATTTCAGTAGTTTTCATTGGCATTATACAGTAGAGCCACTTAAAGTGATTAAAAGCTCCCCAAACAGCTCTAAAATAGCTACTTAAGTCTGTAATATAAGTAGTCTAAATCTTGCAAAAAACCTCTTTGTTGATGCTGTGAAATTCAACCCAATTTACAAAGAAAAGAGAGCAGAACTGTTTTGTCATGGGAACAGGGAACAAGGAATGCAATCTCAGTGTTGCTTTGACAATCCTAGGAATCAAAGTTCATAGTCTGATAGTACTGGGGAAGGTGTTCAAGTAGAAAACTAACAGTTGATTAAATTATTTAGAGTTTGTGAGTGCTGGGTCAAGTGTGTAATTCTCTCAGAAGTAGGACCAAATGGTACTAATGTCAGACCTTGTATGCCTCATGCATTGTAAGCACCTACCTTTATTTGATGAACTCTTGTTACAACATACTGTACTGTGTTACTAGCTGTATGATATTATTGGCCTTTTTTCTGGACTGACTACTTGAGTATTAAATAATTAATGGAAAGTTTTTCCCTAGATAAGTAACTATAGTGTTGGTAAGGTATACATTTATGACATTGTTTGTCTGATATATCTGAGACAATTTAATAACAGATATGAAAGGGTCAATATAAGTATAACTTGTAATTTGAATGTTCAAATGAAGAGGGGGTCAATGAGATCCCCTCTAGCATTCTCTTGAGGCAGATAAGAGTCCATATGGTGGCTATCACTCTACATGTAACAAAATCATCCCACATCACTTTGATATAAAAAATTTATATCCTTAAATAACAGTGTTAAGTTGAAAGTGTGTCAACAACAGGTGGCCACCACCAGCAGTCTGCTTGTACCAGCTCCTGTGATCTGTTAAACATCCTACTATCAATGATTATTATATAAATTACAACAGTAACCTTGTAAAGATCACATGTACCTTATCAGCTTCATCATCAGTCATGACCCACTTTGAACCACTTTCTTTGAATTGGCACGGGGTGCTCAAATTGATAATCCATTTCCTGAGCTCTAACACCTTATAAATCAAAACTGATTGCAACAGTTTTCTCACTTCATTCATCTGGCAGATTTGAACCAATATGGAGATCCTCACCAAAGCTCTCATTCTTTGTCTTGCGGTCTTTGTGGCTCAAGCTCAAAAGTTACGATTCCGTCCTGAAACGAAGGTCGTCGAATTCCACAAGGAATCGGAGAAAGTCCACCAGGGACCTTACCAGCCAAACTGGGAATCTATTGACTCTCGCCCCATTCCAGGTTGGTACGACGAGGCCAAATTTGGCATCTTCATCCACTGGGGTGTTTACTCCGTCCCGGGATTCAAGAATGAATGGTTTTGGTACCGTTGGAAGACAGGCGATCCAGATTATGTCAACTTTATGAAGAAAAACTACGTGCCCAATTTCCAGTACCCAGATTTTGGTCCCAAGTTCACCGCTGAAATGTTCGATGCCAACCATTTCGCAGATGTTCTGCAGGCATCTGGTGCTCAGTAAGTTATTTTAATCTATTTTCCCCCCTCTCCGTCTCATACAATATGGCGACAAATACACTTTGCTGCATTGTTAATCCTTACAGTCATCTCCAAGAATTGGTTACTTATTGAAAGAAAGAAAAAAAAAGAAAAACTGAAAATGGACACTCATTACTTGGTTACAAAACAGCATGAAGAGGGAACAATTGCATTTTAGTCTGTCCAGTACTATACATGGAAAGAAAGTTTTGTAAGCCAGCTTGTTGGGTTTGTTTGACAACCTGACTTTTCTTTTTGCTTTATATGGTTACCTTCAATGCATTGCCATTTAGTATACGTACAAATACTTTACTCTGCATCAATGCACAGGTAATTGTGTGACATGAGGGACTTCATATGTTTGCAAAAAGGTTAGGTCTAACTGTGTGAAACTTATGTTTGACAATGAAGTTTAATTTTCTCTTCAACAGGTACGTTGTTTTGACTAGCAAGCATCATGAAGGGTTTACCAACTATGCTTCTAATTTCTCCTGGAACTGGAATTCAGTTGATCTTGGGCCAAGCAGGGATCTTGTTGGTATGTTTCACCCTTAGCTTGATCACTTTTTTCCTCAGTAACCATTAAAGTCACTGTCAAGTAGAAAGGATTTCAAATTTCAGTTCAATTAAATGTCTCTGATTTGTGCAAAATAATAGTTTGATGTGATTTTATTTTAGATGTTTTTTGATGAATTTCTTACAGAAGAGGTTTAACCTGTAAACCATCGTAAAACCAGAGAAATGTGTTTCTTTGTTAGCACTTACTGTACCTGTACTGTACTTACAGTGCATTGAATTTCTTCTAAAAGTGTTGCAAGTTGTATCATCCATGTATACACCATTTTTTGTGTGTGTTTCATAATATGTTCTTTTCCAAAGTGAAACCAGAAGTAGTTTTTGTGATGAAGTCCTAAAAATTGTTTGACCTTCATGGATTTGCTGTTTTTTGTCTTCTCTCAGTTAGTTTTCAATAACAATAATCATTCGGCCTCAATTCATCATGAGTCAATCAACCAATTAATCATTGAATGATAATTATAGAGCACCAAATCTACAGATGCTCTTTGGTACAACAGCTTTAAAAGCAGACGATCACTGGTGATATACTGTACCTCCTGAAACAGTTTTCCTTTAGGAGAACCTTGAATGATTGGGAATAATCAAAGAATCAATGATAATTATAGAGCACCAAAATCTACAGATGCTCTTTGGCACAACCGCTTTAAAAACAGACAACCACTTGTGATACACTGTACCTCCTGAAACAGGTTTCCTTTAGGAGAATCTTGAATGATTGGGAATAATCAAAGAATCAATGATATTAATGGAGCACCAAAATTAGTAGTGACTTTATTTCTTTATATAAAGGAAAGCTTTGTCACCAAACAAACAAGATGATAACTGGGTGATACAAAGAAAAGGAAAACTTTGTTGATTTGTTTTCAAATATTTCCTGTAATAAACAGCTTTAGCTTTGATTATGATATCTGTTTATATATTTTCATGATTTTTTTTTAATTCCTTTCTCTCCAGGGGAATTGGCAGAAGCTGTCAGAAGTAGAACTGATATCAAATTTGGTCTTTATTACTCTCTATTTGAGTGGTTTCATCCATTGTATTTGAAAGATGCTGCCAATAACTTCTCCACTCAAGATTACATGAAGGTAACTAATTCCCACAGGATATGGTACAGTATTTATACATTTATCTGTAGAAGATAATTAGATCATGAAGTATCTCTTTTAGGAAGTTCTGACAGAACTATCCTTGCCTAAGTTGCCTTTATACCCTTTTTCATCATTTAATATGATTGTATAACATTTTAAATCTGGGAAACAGTTAATATCTAGCTCTCTCATACGACTCCTCCTTATGATTTTTAAGTTGGTCACTTAACATAACTTTTGGAAACAGATTTTTTCTTCCATTACAGTGAGTTGGCCATCTCAACTGCAATCAATACCCTTTGTAAACCAGTCTTTGGAACCATGCTGAATTGTAGGAAATTGACTTTGCTGTTCCAATTGAATGCATCAGTTCAGTGTTTATCACCAGACTTGGTCATGGCACACTGCCTGAAATCAACATGACCTGACCCAACTCTATCATCATGATCTAGTATTGGATATTTGTCTATCAACTGACCCCTGCCCACTGAATAGCTGACCAGCCAACACAATGACTGTTAGGGCCCCTGCCCACTGAATAGCTGACTAGCAAACACAGTGACCGTTAGGACCCCTGACCATCCAACACAATAACTGTTAGGGCCCCTGAACCCTGCCCACTGAATAGCTGACCAGCCGACACAATGACTGTTAGGGCCTCTGCCTACTGAGAGCTGGCCAGCCAACACAATGACTGGAAGGGCCCCTGACCTCTGTGCACTGAAAAGCTGACCAACCGAAACAATGACTGTTTTCTTTCAAAGATTGGTGCTCATTTAGTATATATGCAAAAATCATTTGTCTGTGATTGGATACATGTTTGGAACTGGGCAGAGCTTCACAAATCGCCGACTGCCAGTTGGGGAAAGGCGACGCTTTGAGTTTCCCTGACTGAAGCCAACTGCACTTTAAAAAGTGGCAAATCTTGATTGGTCGTAGCCTAAAGCACACACACACCTTGTCTGACTGGAGTCAATGCCTGAAATAACTTGCTTACTAAGATATATTACAATTTGTCTAGGGCATATGATGTTTCTTTTCTTAGTGACCTTAAATTGAAGTTTTCTGGTGCATTTTCTATTAGTTATTAGAACTATATAAAAAGAAATGACAAGTAAGGCTTTGTCCAAGAAGCTGGTGCCATTGATTAAGCAGATTGAACAGACAATGCCAGAAATTATGCATTAAAAGGTGATGTATATATTTAAACTCAAAATTTACCTGCAATGAGATTTGGTCTTTTTATTACATTGGACGATGATGTATTTGAAAAGAATGCCTCCCCCTCCCTCCCCATTTCAAAGAAAAGCGGAAAATGTGTTTGAAAATCTAATTTTTTTCCTTTGTAGATGGTCATGAAACCGCAATTACATGAAATTGTTAACAAATACAAACCACACCTGATTTGGTCGGACGGTGATTGGATGTGCCCAGATACGTACTGGGAGAGCACCGATTTCCTGGCCTGGCTTTTTAACGAAAGGTTGGTTCCTTCATCATTTTTTCATCTTTTGTCATTTTCTTTCATATCTCCTCACAGATGGTAATGAGACCACAGCTAGAGGAGATTGTCAATCTCTACAAGCCTTATGTTATCTGGGCAGATGGGCCAGGGGGTGGCCACGATACCTACTGGGAAAGCCCCGATTTCCTTGCCTGGCTTTACAATGACAGGTTTGAAAAATTTAGCTTGAAAGCAATATCTGGCGCCTCAAAAAAAATGCATGGCTTATTTTAATTTCTCTCATTTTGCTCTCCATTTTACGGGAAACTTTAATTCATCTATCGACTTCATCATGTCGTTTCCATTAAACATTGATGTAAAATGAAACTCTGGGTAGAACGGTTTATGTCACAGCTGGCGAGATAACTTCCAATCAGAGACATCGTTCATTCTAAGACCCTTGATTTTGGGAGACTAATAGAGATGCTGTTTAGTGCTTAATAAATGTTATAGTTGACTTGGTCTACAATTCACTGATAACAGGTAACCTAGCCTAGCTGCAAAATACATAACAATTGCATGAATGGTATATTTGTTGCCAACACAAGTGTTTTTGCATATGAATAGTAGATTTGCAAGGAAGAGGGGATGGGTGGTGACCTGGAAATGGGTGAGTTGAGGGTAGGGGGAGAGTTGAAGGGAAAAGGGGGGGTGTGAGTTGAGGGGAGGTGGTGTGGGTAGTGCAGAAGATGGTAAAGTATTGTGATTTGAATGGAGACATGTAAGTACTTAGATATTCAAATCAGTTGGTCTAACAGACTGTTTCATCACATTTGCCAGCTAGACTTGTTTTCTGAATATCGCCCCCACTTTCTTGTTGCTCTGTAATTCATTCAGCACACATTAGATCCAAGCAAGTGTAGTTGGAGATTTGATCTTTGGGTCAGCAGGGAGAAAAATCATGTTATTAACTGTGCCGTTCAGCTGACAGAGTGGGAGATAAGAGGGGTTTTTGATCTGACAGATTGGGAGATAAGAGGGATTTTTGATGTCACCTAACCAGATTTCTGATTGGCAAAAGTTTGCTATGACTAACATACTGATGTAAATACATCCATGCATGAAAGCTTGGTCATTGGAATTTCTTCTTTTTTAAATTTTTTTTTTGATTTCTCATGTTGACAGTGAGATAGAGAGAGAGAGAGAGAAAGAGAGAGGAAAAGTTGAAAAGGAGTGACTGATTTATTTTATTCAGCTTCCCCGATAGTTCTAGGACCAATTGAGTAAACTAAGACATCAGTTAACTGCTTTTAAGGGAACTTTGATTGTTCAAAACGGTTTTCTTGGCTCACTCCTAAAATATTTTCCATTAAAAGAAGAGAGAGGAAATGTTAAAAAGGAGTGACCGATATATTAATTCGCTTCCCCGATAGTTCTAGGACCAATTGAGTAAACTAAGACATCAGTAAACTGCTTTTAAGGGAACTTTGATTGTTCAAAACGGTTTTCTTCGGCTCACTCCTAAAATATTTTCCATTAAAAGAAGAGAGAGGAAATGTTAAAAAGGAGTGACCGATATATTAATTCGCTTCCCCGATAGTTCTAGGACCAATTGAGTAAACTAAGATATCAGTAAACTGCTTTTAAGGAAACTTAGAATATTTGAAACGGTTTTCTTCGGCTCACTCCTAAAATATTTTCCATTAATTTTCCGATAACGCAGCATCTTTAGTAAGAAATATTATTTTAACTGGTACTGCTACTCGCAAGACTTGACTGTACTCTCAGTTACTTGTTATTCAAATTGTTTAATCTAAGAATTCCCCTTTATATCTTCTTTCTTCATTAATTGTTATGCTTCTGTTTCTTTATAACATTATCATGCATAGTTCTACTTTGTCTTTACTGCCTATATTTAGATTAGATATATAGATTAGATTTTAATTATCAATTTCAAAATGAGATGCAGAAAAATGACTATATATAACTATGACTATAACTTCTATATTTTGATCCTTTATTTCATATCCATTGTAGTACAAACTTCACATTAATGTAATTAGGAAGTCAAACTCAGTAACAATGTGCTAGCTAATGTGTATTTGCTATAGCAACCAGCTGCTTTAAGCATTTTATACTTGCAAAAATGTTGTAGCCCTTTCAAGCGACTGCTTCAGCTTTTAGAGATATTTTGTGGATAATTTGGGTTTTGCTTTTTTACCAGCTATAACCTCATGATTGCATTGGAAACTAATTTCTTCTCCATTAAACTTCTTTTTTTTTACTTTTTGGTGGAGTTATGAACAATGTTTCATTTGTGCTGTATGTTGACATTTCTATTCAAACAGTTTGCGTTGGGATTTTTCATTAATTTATTAACATTATATTAATAATAAGCATCGTATTGTTTCATGTGTCTGTATCCATCACATCTGTCCACACAGTCCAGTCAAAGACTATGTTGTGGTAAATGACCGTTGGGGTCAAGGAGACTCGTGTCATCACGGCGGTTACTACACATGCACAGACCGTTACAACCCCGGTGAGTCCCTGAGATATCAGGGACAAAAGGAAGAACAGAGAAAGATGATAACAAAAGGCTTTGTGTTTAAGATAATTATAAGATTGGAAGGTTGCTTTGGATGCAGTTCATCTCTGCATTTTGCATAATATTTGCATAAAGTGAATATAACAGTGCAAAGTGAAATCATAAGGTGCTCCCTACAACCTCACCACACAACCAAGTTGATCTTTGTTGTATAGTGTTTCAGTAAATCTGTTAACATATTGTGACATTGTCCTGTCCTTGGTGACTTCTCAATGTTGGTCTACCACCATACTACTTCCAACCTGTCTAGTTGATTTTAGTTTCTTATAACAATCTCATTTACAAGTGAACTTTCAGACATGATAATGCCTTCACGGCACTGATCCTTGGGCTTTTGGTGTGATAAATATTTGAGGAGTTTTGAAAAGTTAAATGTTAATTTCATTCCGAGTGACTTTGCAACAGTAGTGATGTAGGAACAGCCCGGTAACAAAATGAACAATCTCCAGTATTGCATTTGTAAACACTGCCCCCCTCTAACTTACTTTGTAAACTAATTTAAACAATATAACTGCCAAAAAAAGAGAGGCTCGTGTGAACTTCATACTTATAGTACTGGTGGATTAACTTTAGTAATTTTAAGAATCCTGATGATTGTTTTTGAGGTCAAAGGTCAGTTAACTTCATCAGTGATTAAAATTTGAAAATTAAGTAAACATGGGAACTCCATAAGTAAAGCCTGCATGGATGAAATTCATACTTGGTATATGAATTCAGGTTATTATTAAAGTACAAGAATCATATTTGTTTTTGTTGTTTTATAGGACTTTCTGGTCCATACAAATCAAAGTGCAAAACCCTTGTAGACCCTTCCACATAAGTACAAGAACCTTGAGAACTATTGGCAGCTAGCAATTGTCAAAACTTAAAACGTTTGTCTGTAGTATTGGTTACATTTAATATTCTCTTATGGAACATCTTGACACGTCTTAAGGAAAATAGGAGAAACTCAATCTCAACCTCAAAAAACTCACCCTCAAAAAGGTGCAACCTAATGTTCATAAGTGGAATTATCTGCAGAAAGTTGTAGTTCAGAAGCTTCCCACCTCCTTTATAATAATAATGTTTGTGGTATGCTTGATCAGGGAGGCTTTAGTGACTTTTGAGATGGTTTATTTCTACTCCAGTATTTGGCAATTTTTGGGAGCAATTGTTGCTCACAGATTCTCTTCATTCAAGTCTGCTGGCTTTCATATCACCACACCATACAATAGTTGTCATCTCTGCATGTTTGTGGAAGATAAGCTTCCTTGAATTACCACATTTTGTTTCAAACACATCACACATTGCATGCTGCAACATTAAGAAACCACTCATTATTGATCATTACAACATCTTCACAGTTTAAATTGTCGTATTCATGCAGGTCAACATTTCACACAGTGTCATTCTTTATATCACAAACAGCCCCGTCAAAGACTACATTGTGGTGAACCACCGCTGGGGTGGCAATAACATAAGATGTCAACACGGCGGTTACTACACATGTCAGGACAGATTTAATCCCGGTGAGCTTAAATAACCATGTCGTAGATTAGCCGACAGATTTAATCCCGGTGAGCTTAAATACCATGTCGTAGATTAGCCGACAGATGTAAACCCAGTGAGCTTATACCATGACATAGATTAGCCGACAGATTTAAACCCGGTGAACTTATACCATGACGTAGATGAGTCAAGAATTGAGATCAGTCAAAACAGTGAAGTAGTGAGACTTTCCTGAAAATGTTTTGCCTTTTGATGGACCATGCTTCAGTACTTATGGTCACTTTGCAATATGCAGAAAGTTTGTCAAACTCAGATCACATTGTCACATGTCAGTTATGTTTATAGTCACATATGTTGTTGAAATTTAGTCCATGGCAGCCACGCTTTTGTTCAGTTTTGATCATGTAAGTGTGCTCTCTGTAAACCTTGCTGGTTGCTTTTCTTGTCTGTGCAGTCATGTTAGGGTGGTGGTGGTGTGTTGAATAAGTTAGAGAAATTGCTGAGAGTGGACAATATTTGGATAAAACATGCAGATGGGGTAACCTCGAGTAGTGTTTGTTACAACTTTTAGTGGAATGTCTCTTTCAAATATAAGGGATGAGTTGGGATGAAGATGACTGGCAATATGAAATTAGATCGAGATGATGAGGATGGCTGGATATTAGGATGGGAGACATGAGAATGTTTGTGTGGATAGTTGAGTTACTTCCCTATATCTGTTAAATGCCCAAGAAACAGCAAGTCTTGCATCAAGTGACAGAAACAATGTCCAGGTCATTACTTAACCTGTTTGCATAAAATTAAAAGAATGGGGATGAAGTAGCAGTTTTGTACTACAATTATACGTACAGTCAGTTTGTACATGTACAGTGGTTTAGACGCATCTAGACAATAGCTGTTTGCACAGCATGCACTAACTACATGGGTGTTACCTAGATGTGTTATATCAGTCATGTAACACACTCAACATTATGAGCCCTGCAGTGTCAAGTGCAAATGTCGTAGTATGTAAGTTTTAAAGATATCTGATGTCTTTGGTACAGTGTTACATACTTTTGAATCATTAATGAGCAAAGTTCATTGATAATCTTTTGCATAGATAAGTAAGTTTGTAAACTAGGTGTAGCGACATGTGATATTAATAATCGGTGTGAGACAATTGTGCATGTAATGTCATATATATATAACAGACATCTGTGACACCCACGAGCACAATCAGTTGAAGGGGTTTTAAAGATGTTATGAGAATGACTGATGTCTCGGTACACGTTATTCATACAGACGGGATCAAAGTTCGTTTGTACTGATCTCTTGGATAGGTGGCGAGGGGTAAACTATGTGGAAGGATATGTGATAGTAACCTGTGAAGTTCAACAATCCATTAAGTACAATGTGCTTAAGAACACTTTCATTACTGCAAAGTATTCATAAAGTCTATACCAATTACTGTACATTAAGTAAAATACATGACTGCACACAAAAAAAGAAAAAAAAAGGCAAATGAGAAGCCTTATTGACATAGTGTGAAAACATATTAATTTCCTTGAGAATGGAAAGGAGGATTATGTGTTAATTGTGTCTGGAAGGGTTGGGGTGTAAGGTTATGGGCTAGCTCCCATCCGCTTTGGGTTGAAAAATGATTTTGAATATACCTTATAGAAATGGTATAAACTTTGAAGTTAACAAACAATATGCATTGTACTATCAGAATCATTAAAGGACTTACTATTGCTAATTTGCTATTCTCTGCTCAAATTGGAGAAGGTAGATAGCCACATCACTATTGAGGAAGAAAGGCAACAAAACAGACGGCATAAACTTGTAACATAAACCAAATTGTTGACAATCCCTAAGAAAAATCTACCAAAATGGCAATGGAAAGTAAATCCCTTCAAAATAGACCTTTCAGTCTTTACTTGGACTAGGAGATATTACAGTACAACCTTCCTATTTTGACCAATTTGTCTCTTTCTGACCAATCAGATTTGAGAACTTTGTGAAGGGAAATTGCAACAGCGTGTAAGGTAAATCAGGGCGAGATAATATGATATTTTAAGTAGCCTGGATCATATTGAATATTACCTTCTTACATATGATCGCCTGCAAAGGGTGTCAATAATAATTTTCAAGATACACACACAGAAATGTTGAAAAAATTTGGTAAAGATTAAAATAAAGAAATAGAAAATCTTAAAGTTAGAAAGTTGAAAGTCAATAATGTGAGAGAGCCACCAGTTTCATTTTCGTTCCACTACCTTTTGTGTTCCATTGTCGTTACTTCCAAAGTCCCTTGTTGGACACTGTACTTTTAAGTCGCTTTTAACTCTATTTGGTATTAAAGAGAGGTAAACTCTTAAGATTATAAGTAGAGTTGTAACTTACTTAATGTCTTATCAGAAAATGCCTTTTGTTATCATCCTCCTCTGTTCTTTCTTTTGGCTTGATGTAATTTTTTATTGAATATTAAATTGTGTTTAAATGATAAAACAAAATAATTGTAAGGTAAGTTACTTATGGGAGGAACGGAGATGATCAAATTAAGTAATCATTACATGTTTTCTATTTACTCTAATGAAAAGTTCAAATTTGCATGTACGTGCAAAATGCATCATAGCCATGCATTTAGACAAATATACTCATCACATTGGTCTGAAATATGTTAACTTCATTAATACGGAAAAAATGTTTTGCGTTGGATGTGCGAAGTACAAGAGGTTGCCAAAAATTTTCATCAAAGCTGTTTGCTGTGGTATTTTCTAAATGATGACATGCTTTATACTTTTCACCAGTGTACTGCATATTGAGGAGTTTTTGCTGTGATGGTATGTAATGATTTTTGAGTAGTTTTTGCTGTGATTGTATGTAGAGATTTTGAGATTTCTCATTATTTTTACTACAATGACATCTACTGTTATCTATAAATCCAGACCAATCCTGTTTTGACTTTTTCTTGGTGCTGCTTTAAGTCGCCTTAAATCTTACACAAAATGTATTTTAATGTATGAATCATTCTGTCAATGCTAATGACGACAGTTAACCGGAGAAGAAGAAAAAGGGAGGGGGGGGGGGGTTGAATTAATAAAGGATGATAACCAAAGAAATGTTGACTTTCTTCCTCCCTGGATACATGTAGGTGTCTTGCAGAAACATAAATGGGAGAATGCCATGACGATTGACAAGACATCTTGGGGTTACAGGCGAGACACCTCGTACAGTGATTTCTTAACCATGGATGAGATCACTCAGACCCTGGCAGAAACCATCAGGTCAGTTTGGTCTGATTTTGTATTGTATTTGTACGTTCATTTCTGGTAGGTTAATTGTTATAGTTTGTTAGTGTTATAGTTTGTTAGTGCTATAGTGTTATATTTTGTTAGTGTAATAGTTTGTTAGTGTTGTAGGCTGTAAGTGTAGTAGTGTTATAGTTTGTTAGTGTTATAGTTTGTTAGTGTTATAAGTGTTGTAGTGTTATAGTTTTCTAGTGTTATTTGTTGGTGTTGTAATTTGTTAGTGTTATAGTGTGATAGATTGTTAGCTTTATAGGTTATTAATTTGTTGTTAATTGTAATTAGTCACCCGATGTGCCCCTCCCCCCCCCCCCCCCCCCCCGCCAACACTCCTCTTCCCTCCAAAAAGAAAACACAATTGGAGGGATGTAGCTGAGTTAGTTTATTCATCCTCTTGATAAGTTTATAAGGAAGTGATTAGGAATAGACTTGAAACTTGGACAGCAGGTATGAGAAACAAGTCACTGGTGATTTGGTTTCATGGGTTACATCTTCCTCCATGTCCAGTTTCCTCATATACCAGCAGTCAAGGTTAAAGTGGTTTGATCAATGTCCAAGTACAAATGGCAGAGTTGTGTTGGCAGCTTCCTGGAGTATCAAGCCATTTTACAATGCAAGTGATAATTAAAGCTCAAAGTCTCAACAAGAGTTACAAGGAGATAATTTCATATGTAGCCATGTAACTTGAAACCTTTGCTGAAATCATAAAATATGGGAAGAAACAATTTGAAATTTGCTTACTACCTTCAACCATTATGTCCTATAGATATGTTGTAAATTACAGTGTTATACTAAAGGGAGTTAAACAGAGCTGCAGAAAATATTAGTGGATTCATACAGAAACCATATATTGCTTAGGTGTCACAATCTATCCTGAAATCATAAATATGGAAAGAAATCATTTGATATTTGCTTACTAAATTCAATCATGATGTCCTTTTTGTAATAAACAGTGTTATTAGAGTTACTGCAACAGAACTGCAGGAATACTAGTAGATTAGATTTGATAACCATATTATTTGGCTGTCATAACCTTTCCTGAAATCCTTAAGTATGGCAAGAAATATTTTGAAATTTGTTTACTTCCTTTAATTATGATGTCCTATAGACATGTTGTAATATACTTTGTGAAAATCAAAGCCCTTGTATGTACAGCATCAAAGATATGTCTGTGCTAGAGACATTTAGACTCAAATGACCTTTGACATCATTCCCCTAAAATTTATATTAAGATTAATATCCCTTCATTCTTTCTTTCATTCATTCACTTAAATGGAACCTTACAATAATATTCAACTAGACACTACAAAGAGTTTACTGCTAATCCAGAGATCCAAGCACGTTCTGTATCGTATTTATTTCATTGTTTGTATCTGTTGATTGAGTAGCTTTTGCTAATCATTAACAGTTTTTCTGATGATCCAGTTGAAGATGAGATCATAAATTCTTTGGTTTGGTTTCTATCCAAAGATACACATTTTTTTCCAGCTTTGAGTGTTTTCGTGATTCGTTTTTAGACAAGGAAAACATCATTACCACAGTTGCTTGGCAAATTTGGATTGTAAGCAACATAAAACTAACTTGTTAGTGTTCTTTTAGCCTACATGTATGAATGCATGTAATTATAGTTTCTGATCATTACATTAGGATGTAATGTGTTTATCAGTACAAGTGTTATCTCAATTCGTGCAAGCCTGGTGAGATGTGTGGTACTTGCCATGTGCAGGTAAATAGGTTAATTGCGGTGACCAGTGGCAGATAACTAATACAGCTGAATATAGCATTCTGCTTAAATTTGCATGAATGAGAACAATCAATGCAAGCACTGCTATCAAAGAATTTATGGAACATTTCTAGTTTCATAAATTACGAAATACAAGGCCATCTTGTAACTGAAGAAGGTTCTGCTTCGACAGATCATTGCAGTGTTTCAATTTCCATAACCTTCATTTTTAGTAACCAGTGTTCAGTTAGCATTTCAAATTAAACACACTTATTTTCTCATAAGTTCACCTAAGAAAATTAATGCTTGAGGTTTTAAATTTCAGTAAATCCACATGATGTATTAGAAACACAAAGTGAAGGTTATTTATCACAACTGGAGCTACCTTTAGCAAGTAAAGGTGACCGTATAAATCATCATTGTGTAAACAAATTTTGCTTTAAGAATTGTACTTAAATATTGTTCTGATCTCCACTTTTCTCAGCTGTGGGGGTAACATGCTCATGAATTTCGGACCTACTCATGATGGACGCATCATACCCATCTTTGAAGAGAGGTTGAGACAGATTGGAGCCTGGTTGAAGGTGAATGGAGAAGGCATCTATGCTTCACACCCATGGACAGCTCAAAATGACACCTCTACTCCTGGAGTATGGTAAGTGCCTCGAAGACATTACTACTTCGTCTGATGTGACGATTTTTCTACAAACATTCCATTCCGTTGGAAATGGCGATCTTGCATTGATCATAATCCAAGACCCCTTCAGTAGTAGAACCAATTGACCACACTCATTGCACTATGAGTAAATATTTCTACATTTTGCTTTTTCACCGGTCTTATTTTTTTTTTGTCAAAATGAAGATGCTAAACACTAGAGACACCAGACTACCTGGGTGTATTTTCAAGTTTGCAAAAGCATTCAGATGAGAAACGTGTTGCCGAATGTCTGAAGCTTTCCTAGTTGACACCACTACTAATACCATCTTCTTTCTGTTTTTGTGGTAGGTACACGACCAAAAATACCTCCGTCTATGCCATTGTGCTGGACTGGCCCGAGAACAATACACTTAATCTTGGTGTACCGGTAACCAGCGAAACTACCACAGTCCATATGCTGGGGGTCAGCACAGCACTCCAGTGGTCCAAAGGCTCACAGTCTGGTGTCAGTATGACCATTCAGTTCCCAGTCTTGGCTGGTCCTCAACTGCCATGTGATTATGCATGGGTACTCAAGATGGATAATGTAAAATAATTCATTTAGCCAACCCTTCATTTGTTCTTTCAGGTTTCCAAATTTTTGTTACCGTAAAAAAATTGTATCGTTGAACGATAATAATCAGATTCATAGAAATGCTTCTTTTTTTTCATTTTATCTTACAATAAAGCTATTCATCATGTCACAAATAATTTGAAAGATGATTAAAATCATAATACTTTTTATATAATTTTTTTTTTTTACTATATCACGGTAGTCTCTCTTGTGTATGTATATATATCTGTATTTTACATTTGATTAAAAATCATGTTTGATGGGTTCTTTTTATATCTCTTTTTCTTGTACACATGGAATTAAAATACCTCGAAGGAATGATTCAAAATTACTTACATTTATAGCAACATAATTATCATTATCTGTTCTCTTCTTTGATAACATTGCTCTCTGATGACTAATGATGACATGTGTGAACTGGTAAGGTGTGTTCAAGCAATCTGGACTCATTAATAGAGCCGAAGCAAGTACAGAAAAGATTGTGGGTGTCATCTTTGTAGTTGTTTACAAGTTTCCTGAGCTACCCTAAGGAATCATTAACTTCAGTCATATTTGTTTTGTTTTAACATTAAGGCACCTCATATATACTGACATGATTAATGTCCCTTACCTTGGGAGTACAAACACTTGGATTTGTTTAGTGTAATTATTAAATGAAGTTTGTTAAATCAGTTTTGCATATCTTTGATGATATTTTGGATATTAAATGGTGAGCTGTACTTTATGGGTGTCTCAATATTCAAGACGGTTACCTTCTTCACATGGAGGAGGGTAGTATCAGTTTTAACCTTTCATATGCCCGTAGTACCATACTTTGAACCCTCATTGGAATGTCTGTTATAAGTTTAATGTTCTTCTGAGTCGGTGATCGGTTTCAGAGTTCACATTAACTTCTTTTTTTTTCACAGCCTGTTGTATCTTGTCTGTGAGATCATATCAGATATAAAAACTATTTTTTAAAAATGTATGGAATGCTGGTTATACTGAAAGAGAACCTGCAGAGCAGTTGGTTGGATTGAAAATGAATTAACGAGAAAATAATTAAATTCTTTTAAGCCCACTTCTGATGGGTTCAACTCTGTTTAAGTTTGTCATTGTTTTCTTAATCAGTTCATGTAGCATAATCAAACTGTTAGAGCATATGTGGAAGAGAGTTAAGTCTGGTCACAACTTTGTCAATTTGCATGTGATAACCAATCGAGCAGCTTGGGTGTTAAAAGAGAAGAGAGAGGCGGAATTGGGAGGGGGGGGGTTGGTTGACAGTGGTAAAGGGTTTATTGATGGTTGACGATGGTGAAACACACCTGTAACGTTTCCCCACTGGACTCAGACTTCCCTAGCGAAATGCAATTTAGCCGACTTCTGGTCCTGTCCTCTCTCCTGTACTTTACTCTATCTAACCCCCTCCCCCCTCCCCCACCCCCCTCCACCAGCCATTCTAACACTTCCCAACATTTGGATATCTCTGGAACAGTGGGAATGAAGAGTGGTTACTTGAGAATCATTTCTGCTGCAGATTTAAATTGACTGTAAGTAAACTTAAGGGTTTGCCAGCAAGTAAATATGTTCTTCAAATTTCTAGCAAGAACCTCAATTTTTTCTTTCTTTTTCTGATTGACTTTTGTTGAAAAAGGGAAACACATGTGTGAGGTAATAATGCATTGCTGTACTTTCTCAATTACTATGTTTCATTGGTATATAATTACTTCTTCACGATCATTCCTTCTTCTAGTAGAGTGGTTCAATTGGTTTAGTAGCATTGTACGCAAGTAATAAAAATTGACTTAAATTTGTTCTACTGAATGAAATTTTAGTCACGTGACGTAGTCGTGATGATCAAAACCTTACCTATCTGTAGTTTGTACATTTTTCTTTTTCTTTCTGCTTTTCGTTTATATCTGTATTTGTTCTGTTTATATTCTTCCTTCATTCTTTAAATTCTTGGTTTCTCTGTAATAATTCAAAAAAAAAAAACATATTCTTCTTACTCAAATTAAGAGGTTTGGAAATTCTTTTCAAGTAACAGAAATTTAACCTTTGTTGGGTTTTTTCAAAGTACGGAATAAATTTTTTTATCGCTATAATTAACAGTTTGTTTCAGTCCAGTTTTTTTTAATGAACCTTCTTTCTCTTTATTAATACATATTTTATGTGATACATTTTCTTTGATCACAGAGAACATAAACATACATAAAAAATCCTTTTATATTCTTAAAAAATGATAAACATGTAGAACCAATTGACGTAAGAATTGTTACAATTCTTCAATGCAGCTCCCAACGCCCTCACCCACCCCCCCCACCCCACCTACCCCCTCTCACTCGACCCCCAGACACACACTTACACATTTTGTGTAATTTGCAGCCCATAGGGGAACGTGGCAAAATCTGTGGAGGAAAATAGCTTGACTTGTCATATAGAAAAAAATTAGGAAAATTTCAACATAAGTACCGTAATAACAAAGCTCTACCATTTTGAGAAGAATGTTGCCATTTAGGAGTCAATTGCCGAAATTATTTGAGATAAAATGTTTAATTTTGGTCAAATCAAGTCGAAATTTCAACAGACAATGATGAACCATCCGATATCCAAATGGATGTTATTAAAGTCGACTCCTATGACAAGGAGGTGGGGTGGGTCTGGGTGTCCACCCCTTTGTAAATGTATTCTGAGGCATATTTAGCCACTCCGATGCCATCTCAAGTTGGCACCTACCGGTTGTTCCCGGATGATTGTAGATGGGAGATAAGAAGATTGTAAAAGAACCTTCTAATAAATGCCTGCCATGATGATATCGCATACTAATTTGCAACATAATGCATAATTTTCATTTTTATTTTATCATGATCTAAGATGGATCACTTGTCTTGCGTTGTATTACTGCTCTTCCGAAAAAGTAAAGGAAAACATGAGCAGGTCTCTACTGCGATGTATGACTTACTGTGCAACTCGTCAATCTGCAGAAAATTGATGCATTGACGAGATCCCTTAACTCGTCAAAACGTCAATTTTCTGAATTTTGTCAACTTGTCGAGATGGTAGTAAGTGTGCAACTCGTCAATTTGCAGAAAATTGCTGCATTGACGAGATCCGTTAACTCGTCAAAACGTCAATTTTCTGAATTTTGTCACGTTACCATCTCGTGTGCAACTCGTCAATTTGCAGAAAATTGCTGCATTGACGAGATCCGTTAACTCGTCAAAACGTCAATTTTCTGAATTTTGTCACGTTACCATCTCGTCAACTCGTCAATTTGCAAATAATTGTCGTTTTGTCAAGTTGGTAACTCGTCAATGCAATGTCCCTTCTACGCTTCCGTATGATCTGGATGATATTACGACATGTTAGTGTCACGAGTCGCTTGGAAAGGGAATATTACGGAAGCGTAGAATGAACATTTTGATAAGATGCAACTACTCGTCAATATGGCCAGAAGTTGAACACTGACGTTTTGACGACATATTGTAAATTGTCAAAATGTCGAAAATATGAAAATTGACGTTTTGAGCGGATCTCGTACCAAATCGTCAAAATGATAAAAAAAGAAAAAAATGTGCTTCGTTGAGATGCGTCAACCCGTCAAGAGTGACAAAAATTTGACATTTTGGCGAGATACAACAATTCGTCAAAAAGACATAAACCTGACAATTCCCGACTTGCACTCTTCCAGAGCTGGCAAACTAAGAAAAATCTGGTCATAAAGTCGTCAAAACGTCAATCTTTAGAAATTCTCCATTTTGACGAGATTTGTCACTCTGACGAATTAATGCACCTCGAAAAAACTTCTGATTTTTGTAATATTGATGATTTGGTATTGGTCGACAAATGTCAGTTTTCAGATTCTTGTCACTTTGACAAACTTTGTTGCATCTCATCAAAACGTCAATTGGCATTTCCCTTCTACGCTTCCGTAGAATATAGGTACTACACATGATCAAGTTAAAGGTTGGTGAGCCATATATTGTGTACTGTTTACACGTGGTTACATGATCTTAGCCAGAAGGCCGAGAAGTGGTAGCAGCATAGATGTCCTGTATGATCTCCTCATTGGCCTATTCATGGCACGTTTAATCTTCCATATCATGACACTACAGCCTGTTTGTCAGTGCAGACGTAAAATTTGGTCAGTAAATCTAAACCTCTTCTCTCATCGAGGATGAGCCAGTCCTACTCTGCTCTCGAAAGACGAGGAGGTCGGAGATTACCTCAGTTTCCCGCAAATACCTCATTACAGATAACTCCTTGCATGCATTACAACATCCAAGCCAAAATAAAACTTCAAATCTTACTTTGGTCATTTATCCAGAAAGATGCCCCCCCCCCCCGCGTTTCTCTTCAGCTCCTTTCCTTATACCCCTGATCCCCTTGTTGCATGGCATTTTTTCAGTGCTCTTTTGATCTTCAATACTCGTCAGCTCAGTTAACTCGATTATAATCGTAGTAACATTCAGGCCTACTGATTCAGCTACTTGGTTTGGCAGCTGCAATTCTCTAAATTTAGCCTATACCTTATTACCAGCCTACAGTTGGTCACTGCGTAATAAAATAAATGTAGCATAGCTAACCGCACTCGATGGAGTGTCACGAACCGTATGCACAGCGACGACGACAACGTGCGTTCTCATCCTTTCTATGATTCGTCATAAGTTGTTGCACGAACAGCATGTTATGAAGCTAAGCTAGCACCTGATACGCGCTTCCTATAAATAATTATTACACTGCTAAATATGAAAGTTTATATTGTCCATCAGTTAAATTTGTCAAATTTGTCAAATGTACTAAAGTCCAGACATTGGACAATAAACAAGAATCATCCTACTGGAAAAATTGTAAAAGAGCATGCACTTTGTTTGTCTTTCTGATATAATATGTAAAAGAACATGTAAAAGAATAATTCAAACCGGAAACAAAATCTGCTGATAGTATGATATCATATGATAATGATGAAACTGGCAAAACATTGCACCAGTTCGCATCTAAGGACCTTCAATAGTTCAAAACTTTCTCAAAGGGGAGGGGGACACCCCTCCCGTTAACAAAGTATTAAAGTTTCGATGTGTGATGAATGCTTTAAACTAGAAGTATTCTGTCAGTCGTCACTTCCTGTAAAATTTGCATTACGTCATATATGGCTGGAGTGAAAACATTATATAGTGTTGAGTGATTTGCACCTGTGTAAATACGAAATGGTTCAACAAGTTTTCACGTAGATCGTGACTTTCGTTCATTCTGTATGCTAAGTAAGGTTTAATCAGTACAAAACTTACATCATGGTTCACGTAATCGATGATTCATTATAATATACGAGCTAGAAAAAGCGATATAAATATTAACTTCCCTGCCACGAAGTTTTCCTGCCTTTCTGTCATTCGCATGCCTAACGGTCCTTACGTATTATATGTATGTATGTGTGTATGCGTGCGTGTATGTGTGTGTATGTATGTATGTATGTATGTATGTTTGTATGTATGTATGTATTCTAGATCTTCCTGCAAGCAGGAACTCGCGAAGAAGCCATCATGGCTTGTCAAAGTCGCAAGCTGACCGAAGTCAGTCTCTTAGATTCATATTTTAACGTCCATGATCATGAATTGTCATTTGTGAACAACTCTGTAACTGGACGACATGTATTATTCTTGGAGTGACTCGAATACGTAGAGTATTTGCTAATTCCTTTATCCGTTCTGAAAACATAGACTGTCTTTATAGTTATAAATCTGACTGATTCGTAATAATTCTGCACAATTACGTAGCTGTACGTTAATTATATGTGCAGAAGTACAAAATGTTTTCACTCCATTCGCTGCGATCGATTTGACCTAAGGTCACCGAAAAACCCCGGGACTTATCCGACCGACAGAATAATCGAGTTTTGATCTATTCTGATAGTTTGTACTGTTTTACAGTTATTTGCGAGGCGCGAATTAACAGACGAAACTCAGTAATGGCGACAATGAGTCAGTGATACTATTATACCGTGATGCTGTATAGTTTAACTGCTGCCTCTGTATATGTACTTGTTTGTCGAGAGCTTTAAAACTCCAATGCATTTTACAAACATTTATCATCGAAAAAGTCAACTTTGCTAATATTGACAGAAACTATAAACTAACAGATATATGAGGTGGAAGTCAAATAACATCGATAACAAAGTATCGAGTCGACTGTTTGCAAGGCTTTATCAAGTTGAAATATACTGTTTGGATTTTAGAGCATGGAATGGATTACAGCTGTACTTCAATCAT